>VWZT01013197.1:17061-27243 GCA_013397055.1 Pachycephala philippinensis
TTAATGATTAACAAACAGAGCTGTATGCTAAAAAGGAGACAACATTAACAATTTTTGGGGAATCTTGTGAGTATTAAAAGTAGCAATTTTCTACAGGATAGAGTAGCCAGGGATCAGTTTGAACAAACAGCTTGAGATGTCACTACCTGCAGGCCACAAAATGCAATTTAATCACTGGGGATTTTTGGCTAGTCTGTAAATACCACTTGACATTAATCATTAATTGTGTTGTAATTACATTTTGTATTTTGCCTTTCTTAGTCTTGCATTTCAAACTCTGATATAGCCTTTGGAGATTGCTTTTTACTTATGGTAAAAATTTAGCCTTCCAGTAGCAAACCTATGTAAAAGCAGAATGTGCTTGTTTTACTGATGTGTATTATTATATGAAAACTGAAAAATAGCTGCTTAATAGTGCAAAAAATATCAAATATTTATGGTGAAGAAAGTCTAATATATCTGGTGGTGTCTGGGTGAAAGATGAATGATTCTGTGACCTGTAGGTGCTGTGGTTTGCTGAGTCATACCTTTACTTCAAATAAGGACATTTTCTCTGGAGTTCGTGAAATACGTGGTTTTGTACAGAGACGTGAGCCTGTCTAAAAAACTCATCTTTGGAAAGATAGGCTAATTCATAATGAAGAACAGGTATCTGAACTATAGCTCCCCACAAAATGCCTTCACACCTCGAGAAGTAAATCTTTTTCTCAAAGGAATCAAAATAAATTGGTTTACTTTGAGATTTACTTTAGGAGGCACCATGAATTTTGGAAGAAAAAAAAGTACTTCAGATGAGTGCCTGTCATCATCCATTGGAATTAGACTCATGTAGAAGAAGCATTGCCACTCATTGTTTTAGAGGACTCAATTTTCTATCTACTTTATAAAATACTTGAAAATTAGGTATTTTGTAATATTTCCGTATAGAGTAATCATTTTATATGTAAGATAGACAGGTCACAGAATGGAAATTATGAAGGTTTAAACTTCAAGGAGGTTTAATTAGGCAGTTTACATTTAGTTTATCTAAGCCACTTTATTCAGCTGTAATGTAGGATTGGGATGCTGCAAGACTAAATTCCAGGGAAAGCATTTTGGTACACAGTCAGTTTTTCACTTTCCTTTAAGGTATGTGTTCTGAAGCAAGAACAAGTTTCAGGTCTGATTTATGGAGTCCTGTCCTAATGTAGTGCTTGTAGAATAAATGTAAGAGTTATAATGCAAGTAAAAGACTTGAAACATAGACACCTAACCTTTGGATTACTCAGATATTTTTTAAACTAGAAATTGCAGTAAACCCAGAGAGATGAGTGCACTCACCATTAATGTATTCATAAATATTAAATTATATCATGCTTAAGCACATCACAGAAAGTCTTCTTGTAGTCATGGGTAAGATACATTCCTGAGAGGCAGTAGCTCATTCAAGCATCTGTGAGCAAGGCAATATTTTTAACCTATCTCCTACAACCCACATAATCTTATTTAGCAGAAAGGCTGTTGGGCTCTGCTTATTCCCATTGTGGCTTTCCAAAGCTCAACACAGCAGACATTCAGAGAGAAAGATTAATAGCCTGTGAGCCTGAGACAGGCATGGGAAATATCTATTTTATGGTGCTCAAAGAAGCTTGCACAAGAGGTAGGCAGCTAATTCTTTGGTGCTGTCAAGTCAAACAGATTTGGGGATTCTACTGGCCAAAAGCAGTTTTTACGATGCAGACTGGGCTTGTGGCATCTAACTGCTTGTTTAGGACCATAATGTTTTTCACACACTCTTTTTCGTTCTATCATATTTTTTAAATGTGAAATAATATTGAACAATTAAACTCCTATAGTAAAGACTGTAGATTTCCATTGGAATGATAGAATTTTGTTCATCATTTAGCAAAATTCTTTGTTAATTCCTCAGATGAGAAATCAAGACCTATAATCTTACTCCCTGTGTCTCATAAGTGTGTCTTGTTCAGTCCTGTCTGAGAAACTGGCAGAAGCTCTGTTATTGTACATATTATACACTATGAGAGAAAATAAGAACATTACTTATCTATAAGTTTAACAGAGGTAGAAAATATCAGATGTAGAAAGAGATGCTAAAAGCCTCTATTTATTTTTTCTCAAAGGCTCAGTGATTGATCTTTTTGAATATGGAAAAATATATTGTTTGTGAAACAATATCATATCTGTCATCCTTTGAGACCTGAAGACCTGCCAAAGTAGCTACAAGCATTTTTAGTCTCATGAAAATAGTGACAATTTTCTTGATAGGGTAGGGTTTTTCATCTGAACAAGGTGACACCTTATGTAGTGACCCCATACTACAAATTTTATCCTCTGACTTCAGGCATAAGCAGTCAGTGATCTACTTGATACTGACAACTTTGCAATGTTAAAAATAGTTTGAAGGGCTAGGACATAAAATTCCTGTATGTGTGGGCTTGCCAGATAATCACCTTCCTAATATGGTTAAAAAAAATCCATCCCTAAGGAGGAGTCTGAAAGATAACAGGAAATCACAGATATCAGTTACACACAAAACAGACCCTGGGAGATCCCTCTTCAATAATAATAGATTAAGAGCAAAGGAGATAATTTTTGTTAGAAGATAATGAATTTTAATTGCCCTTTTATTTTTTTTTTTTTGTAAGAGCCAGTTGGAGACTGAAAGTCCTAAATCAGTTCCTATTGATTCCTTGTCTTTGCTAGGACATCACAATAGCAGTCAGGATCAGTGGCAATTACGTCCAGGCTTAGTTCCTTCATCAATTGTTTCCCTGCAGTCTAAATTAATGAGAAAGATGAATGATGTAAGATCACCAATGTTCTTTCAAGTGTTTCATTTCACTGCTTGTGGTGTGAAGAAATTTGATTCTTCAGGGTGTACTGTTATGCTTCTTAGACACCATGTGACAATGAGTCCTGCTGTTTTTTATGATAACCCCTATTTAATTTCAATTTTTGTGAGTTTTACTGAATTCTCTGCCCTGCAAGAGGCAACAATTTTGTTCTTCCAACCTTCAAAGGTTTTTTTCTGCTTGAATTTTTTAAAGCTATATTTATATTCTCATTCCAAATGTCTTGCTGAAATTTCTGTCTGGGTCAGGCTTCTGAAACTAATACAGCTGCTGAGGTCACATGCTTTCCAGGTCTGTTTCTAACACGTCACTTTCTGTGCAGTAAGTCAAGTCGTCTTTGCTACAGCTGCTATGTACAGGCAGACTAGTACCAAATGGGTGTGGTCTGTTGTCACTGAAATACAGCTGAAATGCAGCCAAAATGTCTTAGTTTTGCCCTGTTCATCTGACAGTGTTCTTACTCTTACATCTATGATGCTGAAAAACAGTTTGGAACACAACTACCCAAGGAAAGGAGTGCCATAACTAATGGTTAAAACTTTATGTGGAAAGGTACAATAAAATAAATATAATAAAAACGTAGATTTTTCTCATGTTCAAGTAGAGTTGCACCCTACAATCTACTTCTAATAACATTGTAGAATCTAGGTCAGTAATGACTACAGAAGGACATCTTTTTCTGCATTATCCTCACAGGCAGAATCATAACTACTTTTCATGCTACACCTGTTAAATACCCTTCTGTAAGCTCAGAAAACCAGCACACCACTTAGAAAAGTCAATGAGGAAATTCCTGATCATTTTTCAAATCAAGCTAAGCCAAGTCTTTTTCTTTCTCAGAGTTTGTCTCCTGGATCATTGTTCCTGTGGGCCTTCTGCCTAACAGCACACTAAGAGATGGAAGAGCAGCAGACAGAAGTACAGAATTTTCAAACCAAAATAAAACAAGGGAAAAAGAAAGGGCTTCTGTGTCTTTCTTCCAGCACACAATATAAAATATTTATGGTGCTGGAATATATTTACTGCATATGTGCTAGTCACTGCATGGGTAAGAAACTCAGTGTAGCAACACACTTTGCAGGCTTACTCCAATTTTGATTAAGTTAGTGAGAACTTTGCCATTACTTTTTGGAATACATAAATGTTAAACATCCTTAGGGGTCCACTGAATTTAGTGTAAGTACTCAAGTCTTGTCCTCCATGCCTAAGTATTTAGCCACATCCATTGCTGTATTAATTCTTTATTAAAAAAAAAAAAAATACACATCATACAGATTTAGTCACAAAAAATTAATTAATGAAAACACAGTAGCTGAATGGAGCAGTTGTGTTTACTAGCTGTAACAATGAATGTACAAAACAAATCCTTTGTGCCTAGATATTCAAAATACTTAGATTCTACAACTACTGATTAATTTGAGAGGAGCTAAGGCATTAAATATCGTTGAGATACTGGGATTTAGTCTTTGTACTCCAAAGGAAAACTCAATTTGCAGTAAGAGATATTTTCATTAGCACTTAAACACCTGTATGTAAGGAAGAGTTTTACAAGACAATCCAGTTTTTCTCACAATAAACCAAAATTCCTTATTGATTATTTGAATTTTCATAGTGTTTACTGAGGTTACCAAACAAGTCATAAGCGCAGCTCATCTGAATTGTTGGCACATAGATATTACTAATTTGTGAACTAAATTTAGTGATGTAAATTGGGTAGTGATCTAGATTTGACATTTTTTGCTTGTTAAATTTCCCAAAGATTAAATTCGTCTGTGAGTTTTTAATAAATAAATTGTGCAATAAATCTATAATGAGAACAGATTAACAGGTGAATTGCAGTTCTGATAGTAACAGGACTCAGATCTCCTGATTTTCCATGTTATTGACAGTGACTAAACAACAAGAAATTTCTAGAAATGGATCATGAAAAATTGCAGTGTGTGCTTTATGATGTTTGATAACATTTTTCTCAAACAAATTAACTCATGTTAAAGTGACACATTAAAATGAGATCCAAAGACTTAGAATATGGATGTAATTGTCTCCATTTCCTTTTTCTGGTGTTCTTTGCTAACTAGCATTTTAACTTAGTGGGTGATTCCTTTTTGGACATGAAAATGCCTGTGAATAATCAGTTCTTTTTGTATCAGGACTTCTCCCCAGGATCCTTTAACTTTGTGACACAGCATCTGACGAGGTGTCCTTTTGATAAATCAGTTTGCAATTCATTTAGTTTATGTCAACACAATGAGGGTCCTGTAAATATTTACCGATTTCAATGGATTAAATATTAGCAACTTACATAAGTAGTGGTAGTTATGTTCTTTTGTATCACATCATGGTGGATATGTAAGGAACAAATATGTTTGACTAGCAATGGCTTCCGCATGTAGTAACTGGGCAGGATATCTGCAAAACACCCGCGTACTTCAGGAACTAACAGGTGAGACAAAATTAGTTGCAACACCAATGTAACTATAGTAGATATCATAGTGGACACCACCACATTTGTAAGAGCACTGGAGGCTTTGGTACTTGGGTTGGATAAGACAGCCCAGGTACTTAATAGCGTTGGCAGGATGGAAATTACGTATCACATGGACTTAACAAATGTATAATTGGCAGTGACATGAACTCTAGGCTAAAGAACTTTTTAGTCATAGTCTAATCTAAGATGATTTATGATTTGATACAAAAGAACATAACTACCACTTCTTACATATTTCACTTTCAAGGCTGACCACCAAGGTTTTAGACTTTCATACAAAATACAGAGCATTACATGTGAGACACGGTTTTCAATTCAAATGAATGTAAAATTTATAGGTACAATATCGAGAAATGCAGATCGTAGAATGATAAAATGTTTTGGGTTGGAAGGGACATTAAACATCATCTAGTTCCAACCCCTGTGCCATGGACAGGGGCACATTCCAGAAGACCAGTTTAATCAAAAGCTCCATAGAACCTGGCCTTGAACAATTCTAGGGATGGGGCATCCACACATTCCCTGGGTAACCCGTTTCAGTGCCTCACCATTCTCACACTAAAGAGTATTTTTATGAGATATAATCTAAATCTACCCTCTGAGATGCTGAAGAAGTTGACTCTTAGCAGTTTAAACATGTATATGTTCTCAGTAAGACCCTTGGAAAGTGTTAATTTTCATCAGTTCTGTCTATGAAAGCAAGGGGGTTACTGTGTTTGCAAATTAGAAAACATTTCATCATTTATCACAGTAACAAAAATGGAACAAATAACCATTTAAAAAAGTACGTAGAATTAATTTTCTTAACTTAAAATCAAATCAAAGTGACCCAGAATTGATTTTGAGAAAACCTGTATTTTGTGACCACTGTGGTAAAATGCATTGAAAGAACAACTTGATTTGAAGCTGTGATAAAGTTCCCTGCAGTGCTTCTACATTTATATTAATGAAGATGCCGTTAAGGCTCAAAATTTATTCAAAGTGCCAGCAGTCCTTTAAGAATGTCTCTTGCTAAACATGTGATAATTAAGAAGGCCTCAGCTTTCTCAAAAAGTTTCTTCATTTTCATTAATTCAGGAAAGCATATGCAGACCTTTTTCAGAGATACAAAACACAATCAAATAAGGGAATAGTTTAACTGAAAACAATATTCTTGGTCAATTAGACTGAAATGTCATAGACCAGTTTGAATGAAGGTTACTACAATTTAAGATTTTTAAAGACATCTTTGTTACAGATATATCAGTTTTATGCATTATTATAAAGTATTTGTTTACACCCAGAATGTACTGTGAGGAGCCGAGCAGTAAGTAGAAGGGGAAGGTGGGAAACTTTAGGATCAGTAATGATGCTGTTAGTTTTTGATAATGCCTCATTCTGCTTTCTCCTCACTAGAGGAATTCCTGCCATCTCTGCGTACTGTTCATGGGTCTTTTACTTTCCCATTTTCCCAGTTTTTGTTGTTTCTTCAGTTATTACTCTGTAGTAGCTTTACTGTTTAAACTTCACAATGCAGTATAGTCCACATAAATCTCTGTGGAACAGCCTGAAAGATCTATCTACCAAACCATCAGTTTAACTGCCAGCAAACTGGCATAAGTGATGACTGGAGGTGGAATATATTACAAACTTATCTAGCCCAAAGGAGTAGCCATTTCATACCCAAGCATTAATTTTCAAATTTTCTGGGAAAAGAAGGGCATCTTGGAGGGATCAGAGACTCCCTCAGGCTAGCCCTGCCTGAGCACAAGGTTTGGAGCAGAAGATCTCAGGAGGTCCCTGCCAACCTCAGCCTTTCTGTCACTGTAATACTGGAATCTCATGGCATAGTGGTGAACCAGCTTGTCAATTTAGATGCTTCATTGAAACATTTCAGTATACTTTCAGAAACATTAATAAACACAGAAAAGCCAGACTAAAGCTCAAACTTACAACACAGAGAATTTTAGGTAATAATTGTGAAAACCCCGCATTATTTTTTTAACTAGCTCCTTGTAGAAGAATGGAAATAAATTTTTTTCTCTGAAAAGAAACAAACTGGACTTTTTATTTGGTAGGTTTGGGCTTTCATTTTCTTTTTTTTTCTTTCGAATGCAATGAATTCTCCACTTCTTTTCACAGGACTCCTTCATATCTTATTGAATAAATAAGACATATTAAATTACTCAAAAATCTTTTTAGAGCCATAGACAACTCATTATTAATTATTTTTTTTCTGACTCTGATGTATTTATAAATTGTACTCATGGCTTCTGAACAGAAAGTTTACCCACTGAGATTTATATATATTTCTTAAATATGGCATTTCAGGTGCAAAAATTAAAATTAATCTTGTTTGTATGTTTGTTTGGGGTTTTTTTTTTAATTTCTGGGTGGTTGTGAGACATGTCCCAAAGCTGTGCTCTGTAGAAGAAACTGAACAAAGCTCACATATAAAATAAGAGATGCAGCACACTGAGCATAATGAGACCTTCCTGTAATAAATCTCTTCTGTTGTTTACCACTCTGTTGTCACTGGAGTTGATGCAAAGATGCCAGACTCTCTGCAGTTGCATCTAAAGATTTTCTAACTGGAAGGTCATAACCATGGAGAAATCATCAGATTTATTTCTGTAGCACAACCGTCTACTTCCAAGACACTGTTTTGAGGCAAAGCTGAAGGTATCATCTTTTCCACAAGCTGACTTTTTTTTTTTCCCATTGCCCTGCACACTTAAAATCTCTGTTGCTGTTATTTTGGAGAGACCTAGTTTCATTCATTACTTGGAGCATCTGTGAAGAAAGATCCATAGATATTTTACTAGAGCAGAACATTTTGGTTTAGCTTCATAATTTTGTTAGATGTATGAACTTTAATGTATATCTTGTAGCATTGTCTACATTTCCAAACAAAGGGTGCTTGAACAAAATCAGAGTTCTTATGAAAACTTTTTAAAAAACCTGAAATGTCTCTTGTCCACAGAGGCCATCAAGCTCAATTTAAATTTCAAAGCCCTGTACATTGTACTCAGATTTATGTATAATATACATTATAACATTTGCCTAAAAAGCAATTACGTATTTGATTATTATTTTTTACCCTTTGCCAAAGGGAAAAATGTAAGTCTTAATTAATTAAATATTTAAAGATAATTTCCCAAAGAAAGTCCTTACTTGCTAAATACAGGCAGAAAAAATGAGTAATCTCAAGCTCACTTTTCTGCTACTAAAAGAAGTAATTTTTTTGACAGATTCAGAAGACTCATGTCAGAGTATGAAACATTGTTTGTTAGGGAAAATCACAAGACTAATGAGAAAATAACTGTACGGGACACAAGAATTGGCACCTAAAACACTATTTAATATATGTTGTAGGCAGTGCAGATAAATTAATGATTAGAGAACTTCCTTGGATGTGCTCGCACTGTTAAGATAAATAAAAATCTGACTCTCATTAATTTTCTTCCCAGCTGCTGCTGTAACTGCAAGACATTTATCACAATTTCTCTCTCTCTTCCTCCATCTTTCTTTGTGTGTATCCTTCTCTTACATCACACCTGGGAGACTGTACATACCAGCAGATCTCTCACTTGCAGAAATGCTTGGTTCCCTGTTCTTCACTTCCTTACTTATTGAACAAAGATTTCCAAACCATAATCATAAACTACTCATTGAAAATAAATCAGAAGGGCTATAAACTGCTACAAACAGATTTGTAAAAGGCATTGCTACAAATTTCATGTGCAATTCAGATGCAGTAAACAATTTGGGGTTTCTGCCTCCATCGCCACTTTGATGAGCTTGCCTTCTCACATCCTGATAGAAAACTAATGAGTAGTAAATTCAAACAATGTGTCAGGCCAATCACTTGCACAAAACAGCCTGCTTCATGCAAAAAGTATTAGAATAGTAAGTACTTAAATAAATATCTAAATAGTAAATATTTATAGAGGTCAGAGCTTTTGAAGTATGAAAATTATCCAGAGCGCTTACATCTGGCTGCAAACACTGGGTTGCACCATTTTAAGTTACGTTACAATAGACCCATTAAAAAAGAACATCATAAAGTAAATGTGCCATAAATCCCTCTAATGTACTAGAGTACACTCTCTGAATACTTTCATAGTTGTTTGACATATCCTTGGCTGTGCTTATATACTGAATTATACAAATTTTAAACTGTGGCTTGTGGAGACAAACTTTCAAGAAAATTCAGCAGTAGTAAACACTATGAAAAAAATTAAATCTTAAGGTGTCTTTGATTAAATGGTCTCATAAACTGTGCACCAGAAAGCTTGTTGTCATTGGAGCTTAGAGGTCTGAATTTGCCTGTGAGAAATGCATTTTCATGTGAGTATCATAGCAAGGAGATCTTCAAGGACTGCTGCTAATAAAAGCTAAAATCCTTGCTCCCTTTAAAACAATAAAATAACCCATGGATATCCTTTTTTTTTCTTTTTAGCAGAAAACTCATCTTCATATATATTGAAAGAGTAATTATTAATTTATGTCACATAGCTTTTCTGCCAACAATAAGATCCATTTATTAACTTTTATTCATTTGCTTTATCCTATGTACCGCTTATCTTTTAAAACTTGGCATTATTTAATAATGCTGGTTAGGATTTTTAGGTCCTCTAAAAAATCTAGTGAATCTAATGCTCCTGTATAAGTGCAAGAGTACTAAGTATCTTAAGTAGGGTCTGGAAGCAGATTTTTTTTACCTCAGGATTATTATCTTGACAAGAGAAAAAAAAAAGGAAACACAGAAGCTGTTCTTTCTTTTAATGATTAATATTGTGGTGAAATGAAAATATTTTTTCAAATTTGTCTGTGACCATGGAATGTAGAAAAAGTCGGGAG
>VWZT01013242.1:3634-18534 GCA_013397055.1 Pachycephala philippinensis
GGAGAACAGGCTGCTGAGAGTGGGGCTGGGGGAGAACAGGCTGCTGAGAGTGGGGCTGGGGGAGAACAGGCTGCTGAGAATGGGGCTGGGGGACTGCTGAAAAAATTAACAGAAATCCGAGCCCAGTGGGAACAGGGTAATGCCAGGATTATTCCCTGGCAAGTCGTGCTGGAGGCAGGCACTGATCTGAAAGCTGCACTGGGGTGGTGCAGGCAGGGAAAGGGGTGCAGGCAGCTCCCGTTCCCAAAGAGCCCTGGCAGGCAGCTCCAGGGGTGTGTGCCCTGTGTGTGACACACGGGTCACTCGTGGGCAGCGCTCTGCTCCTCCCTTACACCTTTGTAAGTCACAGTGCCATGAAAGCCACGATGGTAGAAAGCAACCCCAACTTTACACGTGGGTTCCTTCAGGGAAATGGAAGAATAATAAAGTGCCCAAAAGGTGGCAGGACACCCAGAGAATTGTTCATGAGGTGGAATAGGAAAATAATCCGGGAGGCAAACACTCCATCCTCTGCCTTGGAAGAAAATCAGAGGTGCTGCCTTCTCCCAGTCTCGCCAATTGCTGAGGCTGTGGCTGCCCCTGGATCCCTGGAAGTGTTCCAGGCCAGGTTGGATGGGGCTTGGAGCAACTTGGGCTAGCGGAAGGTGTCCCTGCCCATGGCAGGGGGTGGCACTGGATGAGCTTTAAGGTTCCTTGCAACCCAAATCCATCTGTGGTTCCGTGTAGCCCTTGATAAATACAGAGAAAACAGGGGAGGCCCTTGGGAGAAAGGGTGGATTTGAATACGTATCTCAGCTCCTACTCTACTGTTTGGTTTGTCCAGCAGGAAGAAGAAAGGGCAGGAAGACACAGGTGTGAGACCCAGAGCCTGCTCCAGAGGACCTGGAAGCAGAGCAGATGCCGGGAGGCAGCTCGTGTCCCTAACTGGATCAATCCAGGCAGAGCTGAGCCAGCCCTGCCACAGGCACACACCACACAGCCAGGAGAGGCTCACAGCTCCGGGATTCCTGCCCCATCCTCACCCTCAAAGGCACTTCATCACCTGCAGCCCCACAGCTGGTGATCTGCCTGCACTGGAAACACGGGGATCTGGGAGAAATTCAGCCAAATTCCCTGAGCACCGCATTCCAGAGCTGCCTCTCAGGAGGCAACTCTGTCAGGGAGAGCTCACTGCAGCCTGTAACTGAGCTGTCCAAATAGCTGAGCACAGTCTGTTTTCTCCAAAATCCATGGAATCTAGCTCCACACACTCCTGCTCCTGCTTCCAGCTGTGTTTGGGAGCAGGGAAGCCTCCTGCCACCTGAGCTCTGCACCTTGGACAGACCTTGTGTGCCCGAGTCATTCCAGCCACGGAGGAAGGCCGCGTTGGCAGCAAAACATTTGCAGGCAGCTGCAAACCCGCTGACCTCCACAGTCCTGGGTCCTGCTGCACTCTTTCCCTTTTTTTCCCTCTGTTTTTTAATCAACGTGCCTCGTGTGATAGATCAAAGGACTTTAAAGCCAAGGGAAGGCGCTCCAGCCCTTGGCAGGAGCAGGGAATGAGACAGCCAGTCCCGCCTATGCAGGCAGCCCAGAGGGGCTGCAGAAATTCATTTAAAAATCACGTTGCAAGGTTCGAACAGTGCCATTTGTTTCAGCTTTTCGTTCTCAGCTCTTCCATTTTCGAGTTCAATCGCAAGGAAAGAGCCCCACGGCCAAGGGGTCCCACCCTGCTCCAGATCCGCCGGCTCCGGATGCTGGGCTGCTCCAGCCCCGGCTGCCTGCTGCACATCCCTGGTGCTCAGGGAGAGCCACCGTGCAATTAATTCTCCTGCAATAATAGGGCAGCACCAATTACCGAGCAGACTCTCGTAGCAATAAAAATATAATATACTGAGTCTGACTTGCGAAGTCCCGGCACTAATGTCTCTCTTTTGGAGGATTTCCATCTTTATATTCCTGCCTCTTAGTTCCTCTTCCTTCTTTTTCAGCCTAATTCGAGTCTCACTTCCATCCCGGAGCTATAAATTCCTTGTGTGAGCCGTGTCAGACCCAGCAGTCCCTTGGTGGGACTGGGAACATCGAGTTTCATCCATCCAGGTTTTGGCTCATGCCCAGCAGGGACATCTTGCTCTTCCAAGGCATTGGGAGAAGAGAAAAAGGTCCAGCCAGGATGATGGGGATCCAGGATGGATTTAATGGAGAAAACTACAGGAAAGACACAACTCTGAAGGGCCCTGGAAATCTCTGCCACAGCAAGGCTGGGTGGCACTTAATGGCAGCAGGGGATGGGAGAGGGCAGGTCCCAGGAAAAGGGAGTGACCGTTCTGGGGAGGGCTCAGCAGGATTTCCAGGTGAACTGAAGGGTTCCCAGCTCTGACAGTGCCTGGAGGGGTAATTCCCTTCCACCATCCCTCTGTGGGGCTCGCTGGAAAAACTACAGCTGCTGCACCCTGCCTGGGCTTAAGGGATGCTTTAGTCTGGGCTTTAGAACCCTGTGGTTTGGTGAAAGTTCCATGCTTGGCCCAGCCCAGGCTCCCAAAATATGCCGTGGTGTTGGCATGGGTCAGGGCTGCCCAGGATGAGGCAGCAGCACTCGCAGGCAGCTGCAGAGGCTGGAACAGGGATAAATGATGCAGTGCTGAAGCACCTTGCCAGCATTAAGCACACAGCAGTGCTGGCTGTGTGATCCTACACCTTCCTGACCCGGGGCTAATCACATCTCTGCCATCAGCAGGGCACTTACACCTCATGTGCTCCCGTCGGCAGGCACGGGGCTCTGGGATCAGCATTCCCTGATTACAAGCCACATCCCACTTCTCCTTCCTCTTCGGCACAGCCATCTCCAGATGTCGTGCGTGTTTGCTTCTGCACCGACTGATCTCCAGAGCCTGCAGAATCCTCACCTCCAGCCCGACCCTGCTGAGCAGTTTTGGACCAGACCCACCTTGCAGATTGAGCTTTGTTCGCCAGTTCCCTGTAACCTCACATTGCCGTGGTTCAGCTTGCTGCCTCCTCCCTGCTCTGCTCCGTGCCTCCCACCCCTCAGCTCTGAGATTATATTCCCCTCCCCAGTGATGCTGAGTTCCTCAGAGCCCCACGGATTTGCCCAGGTTTTCCATGTCACGCCAAAGGGCACAAGGTCCTTGGAAGCTGAGCACAGATCCTCAGTGGGATTTCTGAGCCCGGGAGAAGCAAGACCTGAGACAAAAGGAAAGGATGATCCCCTGTGGCCGAGCAGGGAAGGTAGGCTGTTCCTAGGTGGGGTATTCCCGGGTGGGGTGTTCCCAGGTTGGATGTTCCCAGGTGGGATGTTCCTCCTGGCAGTACACCCGTGCACGGAGCACAGACCAGTCTTTGCTTTGGGCAAGAAATTGGGCTTTTCAAAGCTCAAATGAACACGCTCTTCAAGTGAAGTCCCTGGAAGTGAAATTCTGATGAGGCTTCAGCACCCTGGTGCCTGCAGACAGCCTCCTGCTCGATTCACTGCTCTGTCATGCTTGTTACTGAGAAATGAATTCCCTTCACACTGACATTTCATAGACTTCCTGATCCAGCACATAATGAACACCCCGCCAGCCCAGGCAGTCTCTTTCCAAACTAACTTTTATTACCTGTTTTCTCATTATTGTATTTAAATTTCCTGGTTTGTTGTCGCTGTGGCTCTTTTTTTCCCCTTGTTAAAAGAGAAAGAGCAGGGTAAGATAACAAATCTCCCCAGCAGGGTCCTGCACTGGGAAGCACAGATTCCCAGCGTCCCAGCCAGCCCTCAGGGCTGCCCAGGATGAGGCAGCAGCACTCGCAGGCAGCTGCAGAGGCTGGAACAGGGATAAATGATGCAGTGCTGAAGCACCTTGCCAGCATTAAGCACACAGCAGTGCTGGCTGTGTGATCCTACACCTTCCTGACCCGGGGCTAATCACATCTCTGCCATCAGCAGGGCACTTACACCTCATATCCCTGACATTAGGATGACTTATTCCACACTTTTAGACTTATTTGCTTTCACTCTCCTACAGCGTGTAAGGTAAGAGAGTGGCAGTGCTCAGCAGTGGCTCCCGGGCATTAGAGCTGAAAGACTCCTAATGAAAACCTGGAGAAGCTGGAGAATCATCCCTGCAGCACTCCAGCTACAGGCTCGAGTGCTAAGCTGGCTGCTGGCTTCTGCTGGCTGTATTTTGGGCTCCATGCATCCCTGAGAACTCTCTTCTGGGCTGGGAATGGGCCTTAGGGGCCCAGCAGCGAGTGGGATCATCCCTCTGGGATCATGGCCATCCAGTGGAAGTGGGCACCTCCTCAGCTGACCTTTCCCTCTGGTCTAGAACATCAAATAAATAGAACAGACCGCTCTGAAACACCGTGGCAGGAGCCAAGACACCTGAAATAACAGAGGGAAGTGACAAGTGCTCCCAAGAGGGGTTTTCCTTCTTTCCCTGCTTGACACTTCACTGTTGTCTTCTCCGCAGAGAAGTCTGATGCCTTTGCACCTTGTCTGATCTCCCTTAAGACAACCAGCAGCTCGTGGAGAGGGGAACCTGTTTTCCTAAGCTTTAAAGGGCCATGAACACAGAGATTAAAAAAACCAAAAACCCAGTGAGCAGCACAAAGAGCCATGTGAGATTTCTCTGTAACAATCAAACACCGCAGTAGGAAACAGAGACCTCCCAATGTGAATAAACCTCTCATTTTCTCCTCCATTTCCAGAAGAATGGCTAGAGCACATCCCATGGGAGGTCTGCCAACCTGGACACCCAGCCTGAGGGACCCTGCAAGGGGCAATGTGCAATTATGTGTTTAATTGTGAAGTATCACCTTCATTTGAATATTCCCTCTGCTAACTCTGTTGTTAAGCCCCTAATTCTTGTTGGAACAACCTGGCCTAGTGGAAAGCATCCCTGCCCACAGAAGGGGTGGAACTGGATGGGCTTTAAGGTCCCTCCCAACCCAAACCATTCCATGATTCCTCACATTCAAGTTCCCCCCGTGCTGCTGCCTCTTGCTGCTCCTCCTCGTGCCTTTCCCAGCTCCTGGAGGTGCTGTATGAGGTGTGGAATTGCACTGAGCAGATAAGGCACAGAGCCCCAGCTGCAGCCTGTGTTCTGTTCCTGGATCCTTTCCCACTAATCCTCTCACTTTTGGAGAGCTGTGGGGCTGTGCCACGCCATTTCCACAGGATAATTTAGGGTGTCCCTGAGGAGCGAGAGCCCAGCTCAGAGCCCATCGTTCCCAGGTGAAGTGCCAAGTGCCTGTCCCCACCTGCACCCCTCCCTTTCTCCACATTGGATTCTCCAGTTTACTCCTGGTCCCTCTGTCCCACGGGGCGCTTCCCTTCCTGACCACCCCTTCTTGGCATCATCTGCCTTCGAGTTCCACCTTGGCTGACCTTCCAGCCCTCCACTGAGCGCAGGGAAGCGGGAACAAGCTGCGGGCACACGGATCCCTGCAGGGCACCGCTGCTGGCCTCCCTCCCTCCCTTGGCCAGGGGCTCTTCCCGCCTTTCCAGCACTGATCCACGGGATGACCTTTCCTCTCAGCCCACAGGGGCTTAGTATCCTTAAGCTGCTTCGCTGAGGAAAGTGATCAAAAGCCTTCCAGAGATCTAAGTGGATTTTGTCCACTGGATTTACCTCGTCTACACGCCCTGTGATGCCTTCAAAGATTCCTGAAGAGATTTGTGGAGCCTGATGCCTGCCCTTTACGAAGGACATCCTTTCCCACTTATCCAGGCACCGGTTGATCCTGTCCTTTCTTTCTCCCAGTTATCCCAGTTCAAGTCTCCAACCCTCAGGACCTCCACCAGTTGTGTCAGAGAACATTTAGATTAGATACTGGGAAAATTTTTTTCATGGAAAGCATTGTAAAGCACTGGCACAGCTGCCCAGGGCCGTGGTGGAGTCACCATCCCTGGAAATGTTCCAAAAAACGTGTGGATGTGGCACCACGTGGGTTAGTGGGGAACATGGGGTGGTGCTGGGTTGATGGTTGGACTTGTTGATCTGAGAGGGCTTTTCCAACCTTCATGGTTCCGTGACTGTAAGAAGGAAAAGGTGGGCACAGCAGGCTCAGAGTAGACGCGATCAAACTGACTGATGGCAGGGATGGATGGGATATTGGGCAGGAATTGTTCCCTGGGAGGGTGGGGAGGCCCTGGCACAGGGTGCCCAGAGAAGCTGTGGCTGCCCCTGGATCCCTGGCAGTGCCCAAGGCCAGGTTGGACAGGGCTTGGAGCAGCCTGGGACAGTGGGAGGTGTCCCTGCCATGGCAGGGGGTGGAACTGGATGAGCTTTAAGGCTCCTTCCAGCCCAAACCAGTCTGGGATTCTGTGATGCACCTCTGAAGTCACAGCACCAGAACTCTTCCGATACTTTCCCACTGAAAAGAGACGTGGATCCCATGACTAAACATTCCCGCCCAGGCTGATTTTAGCAGCCCCATGACACTTTTACCCCACACTCTTCCATCCCCGGCACAGAGCACTGGTGAGAGGAGCTGAGCTCCAGAGGGACTGAGTGCGGGAGCAGCCGGTGTTTGCTCCCAGCTCCTCCAGCACAGGCCCCACATCCATCCCCTCCCTGGCACTGCCAAGGCACAGCGTCCCCGTTGGGAATGGCTCTGTCAGGACAGCACCTCAGGGACCTGCCTCCCCCAGCAGCCCCGGGAGCAGCTCCCCAGCTCTCCCAGCAGCAGCGGGCAGCCTTTCCGCAGGCGGGAGCGCTTCATTATCCTCGGGGCTCAGCGGAGCACGTTCCCATGGAAACTGGGAGCCTTTTCATGTCTGTTGACAGCTTTGGAGAGTTTTTTCTCTCAAATGCTTGGACACAGAACAGGTGTCTCCAAGCCAGGCAGTGAGCAGATAGTGCAGAGCCAGCGCAGGCCGATAATGAGACAAGTGTTTGTCTGAGATGAAACATTTTCACCCGGCGAGGGAGCTGGGCTGGAGCAGCACAATCCCTGCTGCAGGGACACCGAAACCGTGGCAGAGGGGGACAGGCTGCCCACACACCGGGCACAGTGCCCTGGGAGCAGGGATGTGCCTCCTGCTGCCTTCCCTGCTCCCCACGAGCGCCGTGGCAGGGCTGGGAATCGGCCTCAGCATCCCGGGAATGCCGCTGGGAGAGCTGGCAGGATGCTCCTTGACCTGGCTGAGCAGCAGGAGAGAGCTGCTGGCAAAGCAGCAAATCCCCCCTCTTGCAGGGCTGGATTTTCAGCGAGCTGGACCGAAGGGAAAGGGTGGAATAGCAAATGTGCGGCGGCCACGTCTCCCCTCACTCAGGGCAGCCACGACACGGTGGCCAAAGTGGAGCCCAACACCAAATGTCCGCCTCCTCTGTTTTGTGTCTCCCACAGCTCGGGTCGTTCCAGGGCCTGAGCTCAGCCAGGAGCACTGAGTCATTCTGCACAGCAAGATCCATAATTGTTAATGTGGTGTCACATCAAAAATCATGTCCAGGACGTATCCAGGTTTCCATGTCAGGTGCTCCGAGAGCGGCCCGTGCCAGGTTTAAATTGTCTGTGCAAATTGCATTGTGCTCACACATTGTGCTACAGCCTCATTACCCAATTGCCTCCTATTTTTCCCCCTCAAACACCTGCCTTGTTTGTGGAATGGATAATTGTTCACTGTAGACTTTTATCACCCTAATTATTATTTAGCCTACAACATCCAAACCCTGTCTCAACAAACAGAGAACCGCTCGTTTCCTCTCCAATCTGGCTCCACTTTTCTGAACAATGTAGTTGAAAATATTTCATTTCTCAGCACATCGTGTATAAATGATTTC
Source organism: Pachycephala philippinensis (assembly GCA_013397055.1). NCBI lineage: Eukaryota > Metazoa > Chordata > Aves > Passeriformes > Pachycephala > Pachycephala philippinensis. Next base: position 11,395 of record VWZT01013242.1, read on the forward strand.
AGATAGAAATGATTTTATATATAAATTCATTCCCCAGCAATGTCACATATAAAAATGAGAAGCTGAGGACTCCGAGATTAAAGCCCAAGCTCCTGAATATACCAAGCAGGTTTTTGCTATTCCAGGTGTCACCAGGCTGACGAACTCCGGAGCGTTTATCATCCTTCAGCCCTGACTGCGCCGAGTCAAACCTCCTGTAAACTCCTGACGAGTTATCTGCAGTTCCCCATCAGCCCTGGATCTGCATTCCCAAGGCAAGGATGCAGCTGCTGCTGCCTTCAGCCCCTCGCCCTGCATGGCAGAGGATGCACGGAGAGAGATCCCCACCTTCCCACGCCTTTACCCCGTGAGGCTGCTCCAGCCTGGCCCTGGCACCTCTGCTCCATGCCCTGAGCCACCCACGCCCTGATCCTGCCCAGTGCAGGGATCATCTATCCCCAAATCCATCCCCAAATCCATCCCCAAATCCACCCCAAACCCCGAGCTGCCCTGAGGACAGAGCTGCTGAAGGATGAAACGAACTCTCCGTTTCATCTTTTTATCCGAACGGAATGAGAGAGGCACGGAGCTGGAGTTGTTTTCTGAATGAGAGAACTGCTCGGGGTCAAGTGAAAGGTCTCATTTTTAGGTCAACCCTCTTTGTTTCAAACTGCTTAGTGCGAAATTCATTCCAATTCAAAGGAAAATCAGCCCCACGGCCGGGGAGCAATGAGGAATGGTCATGGTGAGAGGCCTGAGCTGCCAGGATTAAAGGTATTTTGGACATCAATACAATTTCACAGGGTAAAAAAAAAATATCAGTTTAATTCAAGCCTTATTTTACAACAGCAGTTGGTGCAAGGAAGGTTTCTAAGCCTCTCTCATTGCAAGCGCTGAGCGAGGTGCAGAATAAATAATGTGTGGCCATGGTATTGGAGGGTGTGCAAGAAAACACCTGCAGAGAGCAGATAAAACAAAGATCTGTCCCCAGCTGCCTAAACCCAGGCAGGTGAGGCCACACCTTGAGTGCTGTGTCCAGTTTGGGGCGGCTCATGACAAGGACATGGAGGGGCTGGAGCGTGTCCAGGGAAGGGAACGGAGCTGGGAAGGGGCTGGAGCCCCAGGAGAGGCTGAGGGAGCTGGGAAAGGGGCTCAGCCTGGAGCAAAGGAGGCTCAGGGGGGACCTTGTGGCTCTGCACAACTCCCTGACAGGAGGGGCAGCCGGGGGGGTCGGGCTCTGCTCCCAGGGAACAGGGACAGGAGGAGAGGGAACGGCCTCAGGCTGGGCCAGGGGAGGGGCAGGCTGGACATCAGCAGGAATTTCTTCATGGAAAGGGTGCTCAGGGATTGGAACTGCCCAGGGAGGTTTGGAGTGCCCATCCCTGGAGGTGTCCAGGGAATTCCTGGAGGTGGCACTCTGTGCCCTGGGCTGGGTGACGAGGTGGGGATGGGGCACAGGATGGACTCGATGATCCTGGAGGTATTTTCCAACCTCAGTGATCCTGTGGCTCTGTGATTTTAAGTCCCTGTCCTCGACAGGTGAAATTTATCACACTTTTCATCACAGGAGTTCCTTTTTTTGCATTTCACTGGAACCTTTCTGCATCCCAGCCTGAAAATCTGGGAAATCACTGTCAGAGAGCACACCACAGGGGTCTCCTCCACGTGGGCACCCTTGGAGCAGAGTTTGGGTGCTTCAGGGAGGTGACAGGCCCCGCACAACTTTCCTTCTCCCCAGAAGAAGTTGTTCCATGCCTGTTTTGTTTGCAGGGGGACATCAGGAGGATGCTGCACTGTGCTGCTGCTGTCACGGTGACAGAGAGAGAATGGGCTCAATGCATGCAAAACATTGGGAAGAGAGGGCTAAAAGTGAGAAAAACAACAAAGTCATCCCTGAAAAAACAAGAGTGAAAGGAAGATGAATGGTATGAGCAGTGAGGACATGGAAATAGAAAACAGGGAACACCTGGGGACTGAAGATGGGAAGAGCTTCTGTAAAAGTGGCTTTTCACTCTGTTTGGGGTAACGGGGAATTTGTGTGCCCTGCCCTGACAGCAGAAACCATTTCCCAGCTTTCACCCAAGGACTGGCAGGTGTTGTCCCTCCACCTCCAGCCCCCCAGTGCTCTGGAAGCCTCTTTCCCACAGCCAGGCAAACCAGAGGCAGCCTTCTCCCAGCCAAGCATTCCACAGTTCCTTTTCTCCGTTCGGGATCCGCAGCACCCCAAAACCTGTGGGGCTCCTCAGCCCCACCAGCCCTGCTCAGTGACACACCTCGGAGCAGCTCTGCTCTGCATTCCCACCTGGCTGCACATTCCATGCTCCCGCCTCTCCCTCTGCCATCCCAGAGCCTCTCCCACGCCGGGTTACACCGCAGCTTCCCGTGATGGGCGTTGGGAGAGGGGCTGGGAAGCTGTTGGGTCTCCAGCACTTCCCAAAATCCCAGTCCAGCCTGCTGATGGGAGTGGTGCAGCTCCACGCTGTGCAGCACGTAAGGAACGTGCTCTGCCTGGAGAGGGATGGATTTGCTTCCTCTCTCAGTTCCACTTGAGGACGGTGGGACCCATCCCTGCCATTCCCAGCTCTCCGGGGGCCAAAAGCACACAACAAACCACAATCCCACTCTTTTGGAACGGGAGCCAGAGCTCTGAACCTTTTCCAAAGGAGACTTACAAAAGATCCGTGGTTCATGAGATGAATTCCCCTCTGCTTATTATTCAGCTCAGCTGTGGTTAAACCAATTTAGGCTACACAACATAAGAGTTATTAAAAAAGATCTGTGCCTGTCAACTTTTCATTACATTACTGCTCGACATTCACCTTGTACAAAATAAAAAAAAAAATTGAGAGAAAAAAAAAAAACTGAGGAGACTTTAAAATTAAACTATGTTAAAGTGTAAACCAGGCACGGAAGAGGAAGAAATTAAAACGCTATCACTGGAACACAGCTTGCACCTCTCCCCTCTCCCAGCCCCAGCCAGCCCTCGGAACCCAAGGGCATCCAGCAGCAAGCCAGGGAAGCAGAGCCCTGCTGTGTTGGTGTTTGCCTCTCACACAGAGCTCGCTGCTGGGGCATTTGTGCCCTCCTGGAGGGTGTCACATCCTCAGGGACAGGCTGGGCTGGGCACAGTTTGTTGCCAACAAACCCTCCACACCCCCAGCACCGACCTGCGGCCCCGGTGGCTCTTCCCCACCCCAGGAGGAGCTTCCCTGCTCCTGTGCTCATCCCGGGCAGCAGAGGAGGAGGGAAGCGCTGCCCTTCTGTGCCCCAAAGGGGTCGTTTTCCTTCGGCAGCGAGCGAGCACAGCAGCCAGATTGCTGTTCTTTATGTCTCACCTGGTGTTTATTGTCTCACAGAGCATCGCACCGAAGCTGCCCCTCTCCAGCTGCTAGGCAGGGCTGGGCCATCCTGCTCTGAGTTCCTGCTGGAATTGTCCATCCACCTGCACGGACAGCTGTCTGCAGCTTCCTCCTGAGGGGCAGAGGAGGGGCAGCTCCATCTCTGCTCTCTGGGGCCAGGGACAGGAGCCAGGGAATGGCTGGAGCTGTGTCAGGGAGGTTTAGGCTGGAGATCAGGGAAAGGTTCTTCCCCCAGAGGGTGCTGGGCACTGCCCAGGCTCCCCAGGGAATGGGCACGGCCCCGAGGCTGCCAGAGCTCCAGGAGCATTTGGGTGCTGCTGCCAGGGATGCCCAGGGTGGGATTGTTGGGGTGTCTGGGCAGAGCCAGGGGCTGGGCTGGATGATCCTCCCAGCTCAGGAGTTCCATGAGCGTGTGATCGGTCAGGCAAGGCCAGCCCAGGGCTCAGGGACGGGAGGAAGGGGAGCTCACACAGAGGTGCCTCTCATGCACCGAAGCTTAAGAGAAGGAAGACTTGGAGTGCATCCACAGCTCTTCCCAAGCCTGCTCAGTCTCTCCAGGGAGCTCATCCCTGCAGTTCTGGGAGCAGCAGGAGTGCCAACGATCCCATCTTCCCACTCATGAAACAAAGCAGAAGGTGGCAAGTGGTTCTCCAGGAGACAAGGACCAAGGCAGCCCAGCACAGAGCCCTGAGCACTGCCCTTCCCCTGGCCAGAAGCCACAGGGCTGTGCACACAAAGCCTTGCCCTGTTCTGCTCCAGGATTATTTATCTGCATTTGATGCCAGATGAAATCCAAGTTTAGCCCCTCTAAACGTCTTGGTTTGCAGGAAAATGGACTCCCTTTGCTCCGTGCCACCTCAGAAGGCAAATGAAGGAGGCGAGAGCTGCATATTTTGGTTATTGGCTGTTCCACTCGAGCGAAACTCCACAATTGGGCGAGAGCAGGAGGCGCCTGCTCCGAGCAAACACGCGGCTGTGAACACACCGACAGGATAATCCCCGCGGGGAATTACGGCTTTGCAGGGCAGGGGGAGATCCAAACCTCCCGGTGATGAGAAAGGAGACAGAGCAGGGAAATAAAGACAGAGAACTCCAAGCTTTCCATCAAATCAGATCACTCAGCTGGGCAGAACAATTCCAAGCAGCCCAGCAAGCGAGTGCTTCACGGTGATTGTTTCACCAAAGACCGAGACCAGAGCTTGCTTAAAACAACTCGAAAAGGTTTTCAGGTGTTTGATAATGAAGCCACTTGCCTGGTGGAGCCTTTTCCCCCACACACCCCCCCGAGCTGTGCTGGGGCAGCAGGTTTCTGTTAGCGCTGCCTCTTACAGGTGCTCGCGGGTTTAAGGAGAGATAAAACAAAAATAAAGCCTTTGTTTGCAATGAAATTGGCCATTAGAGAGCTGATCCTCCAACCCTTCTGCCTGCTTTTCCTCCCTTGGCAGGTCCTGCCCGAGAAGGGCGTGGGGCTGGGAGCCAGGACTGTGCTTTTCCCAGCGGGGATGGAGCACAGGCTCCGGCCAGGGCCAGCCTGGAGGCAGCAAACATCCCAGGGCTGGCATCGGGAGGGCACCGTGTGCTAAACGTGAATCCAGGGCTGCACTCCAGGCGTGCATCCAGGATCTGGGATGGAGCAGCACCCACCTGCCCCTCTGCAGGAATGCTGAGCCCTCACGTGCAGGACTGAAGCTCCATCAGAGCTCAGAGGACTGAAGCACTCTCGGAGGGAGGGGACAGGCAGGTGCCAGTGGGAATTATGCCAAGATGAGCCGGATTCCACAAGGATGTGAGCATCCCACGGCATCCCATGTGCGAAATAGATCCCAAGAGACATTCAGGGGAGCTCATCCTGGGTTCGGGGGTCCTATGGGCCTGAGCCTCAAAGGGATGAAGGGTCAGCAGGAGTTTGAGGTGTCACAGGACCAACAGAACTTTTCTCTGGTGGGTTTTTGAGCTGTTTCCTCTGACCAGGGTTTGGTCCCTGGGAGAGAGGAATCGCTGTTGCTTTGTTATCAGGAAGGGTGGAAAAGGTTTATTTCTCCTCTGGAACAGGGAATGGGGGGTGGCCACTTCCCTCTTCACTCCCCAGGAGAGGAACAGATCCCTGGAGCAGGCTCTGCTCTCCGAGCACTCCCTGCTGCCAGCGCCAAGGGACACAAATCTGGGACTGCAGCATCCCCATCCCCAATAGTCTATTCCTAAGGGCCTCTCCATAAACCAGAGGGACAATTTCTGTGGAGAATTAGCCCAGTGTTAGAGCAGAAACAGCAATTCCTCAAGCACCGAGAGCACCTAAAGATTTAAATGCTGCAAGCAATTGCCAGGAAGCACATTTAATTGGAATAATACTCCCACTGAGCAGATAACAGGATAAACTTCACAAAATAGGATAATGCATGAGGAAGATTTACAGCCAATATTTTGGCTGGGTGTTTTGTTGCATTTCTACACAGTCTGTGTGCTCACAAATGTTAATTTTCTCCTATTCTGTGTGCTCACATCTGTTGATTCCCTCCGGAAAGCAGATCCCAGAGTCTTCCACAGCATCTGATTAGCAGGGAAAGGGCAGTTAATGGCTGTGGTTCCACTCCGAACTGGAAAAAACCTGTCCCATTAATGGGAAGCCCTCAGGGAAAGAGAAACAAAGATTTTTATGGCCTAGAGAGTTCCTGCCTAAAGAACCAAGCCAAAGCTACATCCCAAAGGCATGGATCCACCAGGTTTTCCTCCAAAAAGCAGAACTGGCCTTTGTGAGCATGGAACCAGCCAGAGGTAGAGACAAATTCTCTCAGATTCATTGGATGATTTTCTTTTAAAGGAATATTGAAAATCCGTATTTTAGAGCAAACCCAACATGATTTCTGGAATCCTGCTGTAACCTGCAGCACTTCTCCAGGAATTGTTTCACTTACATCCACACCTGAGGGCTTTGAATTCCAAGAAACCCCAAATTCAAAGGCAAAATGAAAAGGTTTCCTCAGTGGATCCCTATGAAAGAAAGGAGAAATTTTCCCATTTGCAACTCCTCACTCACATCCAGTTGCTCTTGCATTTTCCAGCTTTAGCTGCTTAACTTCAGCTTCCCACCTGTATCATGTCTGTATGTCCCAGTATCCCTCAGAGTAGGGAATTGCTGCCATTCCCTGTTCACAGGCAGGAAAATAAAGGATAAATCCACTGTGGAGCTTCTGGAGCTCACCATGTGCACAGCTCTTGCTTCAATCCATCATTTATCCCAGCTTGCCATGAAACTGCTGCTCTTACAGAGCCGTGAAGCCGCCTCAGCCGACATCAACCCAGGCACCTGGGAAGCTCCAGCCGCTTCCTGCTCCAAGGCTGCCCTGGGAGGGATCATTTTCAGCCCCACTGGGTTGGTTTTGCACGGCCTGGTTTTTGGTAGTGGGGAAACCGCAGAGGTGGCTCCTGTAAGAAGCTGCTGGAAGCTTCCACCGTGTCCGGCAGAGCCAATCCCTGATGGCTCTGAAGATGGACGTGCCACTGGCCAAGGCTGGGCCAGTTGGAAATGGTGGTAACGCCTCTGTGATAACAGATTTTAGAAGAAAATCAGTACAAAGTGCACACAGGTTTTTTTCTTCTAGCCAGAGAAGGGGAGGAGGTGAGAACATGTGAGGGAAACAACATGGTGACACCAAGGTCAGTGCAGAAGGAGGGCGAGGAGGTGCTCCAGGCGCCGGAGTGAGGTTCCTCTGCAGGCCGTGGTGATGACCATGGTGAAGCAGCTGTGCCCCTGCAGCCCGTGGGGATCCACAGGGGATGCAGAGATCCACTCACAGCCCATGGG
>VWZT01013242.1:18734-52586 GCA_013397055.1 Pachycephala philippinensis
GGGGATGCAGAGATCCACCCGCAGCCTTTAGGGATCCACGGGGAATGCAGAGATCCACCCGCAGCTCGTGGGGGAGGTGCCCATGCTGGAGCGGGTGGATGCCTGGAGGAGGCTGTGATCCAGTGGGAGACCCGGTGGAGAGAGGGTCCTTGTTTCCAGGCTGGAGCAGCCTGGCCTTGGAGGACTGCACCCTGTGGAAGAGTGACCCATGCCGCAGCAGTTCTGGGAGGACTGTGTGCCCTGGGAGGGACTCACATTGCAGCAGTTTTGGGGGGACTGCTGCTCGTGGGGAGTGGACCCACGCTCGAGAAGTTCATGGAGAACTGTCTCACGTGGGAGGGACCCCACGGTGCAGCAGGGGAAGGACTCCTCTCCCTGAGCAGTGCAAGAAGATCTGGAGTGATGAACTGACCAAAATCCCCATGCCCTGTCTCCCTGTGCCGCTGTCGGTGGGAAGGAGGGAGGGGTTGAGGGAAGAAAAGATATTTTTAAGGGCTTATTTTACTTCTCATTATCCTCCTCTGACTCTGTTAGTAATAAATTCACTTTGCAACTTTAAGTTGAGCCTGTTTTGCCCTTGGAGTGTTTTCTCCCAGTCCTTATCTCAACTCATGAACCCTTCATTAATTTTTCTTTCCCTCCTCTGCCCAGCTGTGGCAGGGGAGGGCGAGTGAGTGACTTTCGTGGGTGCCTGGCATTTGGCCAGTATCAAACCACGACACCCACATAATGCCAAAAGTTCAGTGCTGAGGCTGAAAGGGCTTCCCAAGGCTCTCCCAGCCAGAAGCATGAATTCAGTAGAGGGACTTAGGAATATCTGTTCCTAAGGAATTGGCACTGAGCACCAAAAGCAACAGGTGTGGAAAGGAAACTGGGAAAATTGCTATGTAGGAATTGCTGGAGAGTCAACTGGGTGGGAAACATTTCCTGATCCTTTCATTCAAGGGGAACATTTATGCACCTGAGTTCTGGCTGCCTTAATCCCTGGTTTGGTTTTCATCAACTCCTGGACATTTTTCTGGCTTTAGCATTGGAGTTTTCTGGCATGACCATAAATCCCAGGAATTGTGAGTAACCTGTATGTGCACGTACAGGAGCCACCTGGGATGATGGAAGGTGTCCTGCCCATGGCAGGGGGTGGGATGGAGGAGATTCAAGATCACTTCCAACCAAAACCATTCCATGATTCTGTGCCTTCTGGACCATCAGAAGAGAGATACAAAGAACCCCATTGAACCTGCCTCGGTGCAAACCACGGTAAAATCTTCCCCTGTCCCCCCTTCCCTGCTCAGAATCCAGCTGGATCCTTCTCACTCCGTACTTTCTGCTTCCTGCGATTCCAAGCACCCGGAGAAGGCTCCAGAAGCACTCGCTATATTTTATCTCCAATGACCAATAATAGCCAAGGTCAAAATCAAGCAGCTGACCCGGATCCAACCTCCCTTGTATCTCCCTGCCTCATTGCCTCCCCACTTCTCTCTAATCCCAGCTGGAAACAGATCTTCTCCTGCCTTGGCCACAGCTGTTAATTTGTGTGTGTGTGTGTTGTTATTTATTATTTAGCACAGCAAAGCACCTCATGAAGCAGCTCTCATGAAAGGCACTACATAAAAGGAAGCTGCTTCTGAATATTTTAGGAACCCAGCGTTCTGCTATTGATATTCTAATTCCATTTGTTTGAGAATCAAGTCAGGCCCCAACAGGTTATTCAACAAATTAATAAATGTTGCGGCTTTTGTCTTCCGGAGGGTTTGTAGCTCCTGGGATTTGCACTTTCATGTTTTTCCTCTGGTAAAGTCTGCTGCGTTTGTTTGTTCAAGAGAGGAGCCCTGATGTTCTCGTGTGATCCCCTGACTCCAACAGCTGGGGCTTGGAAAGCAAACAAGCACTTCAGGATACTGAGGTAAATCAGAAAATCAGGGATCGGCCACTCTGCACCTCCCTGTGGTCAGTGGGATTTCCCATCCTCCTTCTGATGTTCCTGGGATCACAGAGTCATGGGATGGTTTGGGTTGGAAGGGACCTTAAACCTCCTCCATCCACCGCCTGCCATGGGCAGGGACACCTTCCACTGTCCCAGGCTGCTCCAAGTCCCATCCAACCTGGCCTTGGGCACTTCCAGGGATCCAGGGGCAGCCACAGCTTCTCTGGGCACCCTGTGCCAGTGTCGCACTTGGACACAAAAAGAACCACGCAGACCCTTGTCAAGAGAGAAGCAGAAAAAAGAGGGGTTCGATGACCCCGAGCCTTTATTATATATGTTCTTAGAAATCACCGTGGATTGGAGGGAGAAATTACCACCCCTCAATCACACTGGTCAAAGGAAGAATCTGTCAAATGTCTCTGCCCAGGAGAAATGGAATGCAAACAATAAAGCACGGTGAGCAAAGCATGGCTGTGTTTACAGAAAGTGCGTGAGAAACTCTTACAGAAAATGAAAACATCGGAGAACTGCAAAACTCAGGGCAACAGTGCCAGGGCCTCCCCACCCTCACAGGTAGGAATTCCCTCCCAACATCCCATCCATCCCTGCCTTCTGGCAGTGGGAAGCCATTCCCTGTGTCCTGTCTCTCCATGCTCCCATCACTCCACTCCTCTTCCTGGGATCCTGGCAGCTTGGGGCCTTGCAGAAATTTCACGTCCCTTGACATCTCAGGAGGAATGTTAGAGCCGGATCCTCCTGCTCCAGAGGTGGGATGTGGGAGCCAGGAGATCCCTGCTAGGCAGACAATATCCCTGGGACAGCCCGTGCCTGCTGTCCTTGGGCACAGGTTAGTCCAGAGGAGGATAACCAGGGCTAGGCTGTGGGTTTGAACCTCGGCTGTGCTGCCTCAGCTCTCCCAGACAATCCTCCCAGGGTTTCCAGCTCCTCACCTCCCAGGCCTCCTCCTTGGTGGCAGCTGATGCCCCAAGAGTTCTCCACACTGGCTGTCCCCCCTTCCAGCTGCTGGGACATTCCCTGTTTTAGGAAGCAGGCTGGGAGCTGTCATCTCCACGGAAATGAGGTGCTGAAAGCAAAGAGGGGTCAGTTCTGCACAACGAGACCTCGGAAAAGCACCAGGGCACACTGCTGAGCTCTCCAGCATTCCCACCCCAACCAGAGGGATTTTTCCCAACAAAGGACGTGAGATACTGTTTTCAATTAACAGGAGCTCCCCGGCCTCTTTGTGACCTAAAATTTCCCCTGAATGAAAGTACAAAACCTATTTGTTTAACCTGGACATTTCAGCCTCCTCAGAAGAGAAATAAATGCTGCCTCCTCCTTCGTCTGAGCCTTATTCAGACTTTCATCTTGTGCACAAAAAGGAGGGGAGGGAAAGCGGGAAAGATTCTTCAGGGAATTAACAAAAAACCCTCCATAGTAAGTAAAAAATATCTGTATATCTTGAACATCAGTGAGTAGCTATGCAAAAAGCTGTGCCTCGTCTTTTCTTTTCCCTAGGAAATAATTCATGGATACCCAACCCTTAACTGGCGCAGCCACAGCGTCCATCCTTACAGGAATGCCGAGTTAACCTGGGGAAAAGCAGGAATTAGATCCATTGAGCACACTTTTCCCAGTAAAGACAAAGCCATTTCGGTGGCGAGTTGGCAGAAAAGCCCCAGCAGTGGTTGCAGAGCAGCTCTGCCCTTCCCGTCGGAGAACCCATCGGTGGGAGCGGTGTCAGCTCTGAGGATAACGCCAGGAATCATGTCCCCCCACGGGAGATAATGCCAGGAATAATGTCCCCTCACTTGAGATAACACCAGGAATAATGTCCCCTCGGCTCTACGTGAGGAAGCTGCAGCTCCACAGAGGGACTTGGAGGCCACCAGAAAGCACAAGTGTTAAAGTGGAGCTTTCAGCTCCTCAAATTACTGCCTTAATTTATGTGCAGTAAAGTGCGCCAGGCAACGTGTTCCACACTCAGATTTTAAAAGGATTTTTCCCACTTTGCCTCTTGTCCTCTCCTTTAACCTCCCATTAAATTCCCATTGGCTGCTGCTGCCACGCAAGCCTGAAATTTTAATTCCATTCCACATCTCCACAGCCCCGTTTCTCCGTGGGTGCAAATATTGGGAAATTAGCAAGAAATGGGGAAAATCACATTGGAAAAATCTCACCTTGAGGGTTTTTCTCTCCCTACCTATCACAGGAGTAATGGAGCAGACGACAGGAAGGTTTTAATGCTGATTTAACATCTGTATATTTATGCCGCTGCATATATGTATTTATTTGTGTTTCTCCCTGAGCTCGGTACGTCCACAGGAGCCAGGAAATGGAGCTGATTAATAGAGCGCCTTCCTCCAAATGCACAAAGTAAATTCGGCCTAAATGATAATCAGTGAGTTTGATTTTATTCCTCCCTCCAGTATCAAGTCGGAGGGAGTGTTTTGGGTAGGGGAATACTGATGGAGCCATCCTTCCACACTCCACACTTTTATTTCACATTGCAATTCCTTTCCATCACAAAGGCTGGAGGGCTGCTGGTAATGTTGGTCAGCGGGTTAAATATTCATAACCTCTATAAAAATATATGCTAATTTGAAAACAGTAAACTAAGCTTAGGATGTGCCTTGGGGCAAATTTAAACAAAGCCATCAAAGCAAGAGCTGTGTTTTATACGGAAGCCACAGGCAGAGCACAACAGGTATAACTCTGAATTTCTTTTCTTTGTGTTAAGGACAAGCACTAAACCCAGGGCACTGTTTGTGTACCAAGGGCTGCCTGGAGCAGGGAATGAATCCAGCCCTGAGCCTGTGCTGCAGCCCTTTCCTAGAAACCCAGGATGGGTTGGGATGGACAGACTTGAAATCTCCTCCAGTGCCACCCTCCCCCTGCCATGGGCAGGGACACCTTCCACTGGCCCAGGCTGCTCCAAGCCCTGTCCAACCTGGCCTTGGACACTGCCAGGGATCCAGGAGCAGCCACAGCTTCTCTGGGCACCCTGTGCCAGGGCCTCACCTCCTTCACAGGGAACAATTCCTTCCCAATATCCCATCCATCCCTGCTTTCAGTCAGTTTGAAGCCATTCCCCCTTGTCCTGTCACTCCATCCCTTGTCAATATTCTCTCTCCATGTTTCCCATTGGCTCCTTCAGGCCCTGCAAGGCCACACTGAGGTCACCCCAAAACCTCTCTTCTCCAGGCTGAACAATGCCAGCTCTCCCAGCCTTTCCTCCCAGCAGAGCTGCTCCATCCCTCTGCTCATCCTGGAGCCTCCTCTGGGCTCTCTCCAGCAGCTCCAGCTCCTTCCTGTGCTGGGCCCCAGGGCTGGGGCAGCTCTGCAGGTGGGGTCTCACCTGAGCGGGGCCGAGGGGCAGAATCCCAACCCCTTCCCTGCTGCCCACACTGGGGACCAGCCCAGCACAGGGGGGTTCTGGGATGGGGCCAATGACACTTTGAGTAGAGGAAGGAGCAAGGAAAGGAAGATGTGTGTTAACCTCATCTGGGGAAAGGATCTACTGGATATAAGAAACCCCAGGACTTTGTGCTGGAAGAACCTGGAGACCCAAAAAGCTGAGCCTTGTCCATACTCTGAGGCAAGAAAGGGGATTTGAGCAGTCGGGGCAGCAGGGGAAGAAGCACCAAGGGTCAAACACAGAAGGATTAAAACCCTCTGGATCAAACACCAAGGGATTAAACGCCTCTGGATCAAAACCAAAGGATTAGACACAGAGGGATTAAACACCTTCCTCAGCCACCGAGGGAAGCCCCAACCACAAGCACATTAACTGCAAGGCCACCCCAGGATTTTTTGGGACTTTGAGCCAATAAACATGGATCCTCCCACAAAAGTCCAGGAGCTTTTGGCCATGTGCACAGTTTGTGCTGGGGAGGTTTGTCCATCACTCCGCCCAGGAAACCCACACCCCACAAACAGCTGGAGCTCTGGGCTCCCCTTCCTCGATATTCAAGGCTGCCTGAGGGGAGAATACCCTCAGTCCATGGGTGCTGCTCAGGATGAGAGGTTCCTGGATGCCTTTGCTCCCCCTGCTCCCAGGGAAGCTGTGGGCAGTCCCTGTGCCCTGCCACATCCCCGTAACACCAGAGACAATCTGAAATGTCCCGTGTACAGGCGGCGTTGTGTTTGCTTTGCTGCCTGCTGCTGTTGAGGTAACAGATGTTTTCATTGAGCTGTTCACAATAACCCCTGGGCCTTTCCCCCGAGTGGTTCCAGTTAATTTAAAATGCAGCAATGTGGACGAGGAGGTTGGATTTTGCCTTCCAATGCACATTAACTTGCATTTGTCAACATTTAATTTCATCTGCCGCTGCCTTGCCCGCTCGCCTGCCTGGATAGAGCCATTCCCAGCTTTTCACAGCCTGCACTACACAACTAAATAAATTTCACTAAATAACTGTGAGCAACTACTATTTTTTCCATCTTTTCCTCCCCTCTAATTCTGGATTATATTTTTTAAAAGCCTGGCCCAAGCTTTCAGATTCTCTCCACTTCTACAGCCACACTGAAAATTGGTTGCTCTTTTTTTGCTTAACTCACGGCTGCTTCCTAACCTGTGCCAGTAATTCCTTTATTTAAGGCTGCCCTCTTGTTCCACTGCCTCCTTCTCTACTGGGATCTTATCTTTAGATCCCTCTGAAGTCTCTTCCCATGGATATTCCCTGTGTAGTGTTTTCAGCAAAATCTGTGAAGAGGCAATTAGCAGAGGCCTCTGCCTCCTGTCTATTCCCAGATTAAATTCTCTCACCAATTTCTACTTCCAGTCCCTTATACAATCACTTGGTAGGAGCTCTTTTTCCTCTTTATTCAGTGGGAAAGAAAGGATTTAGAGTGCAAAAGCAACTCGGTACACAGCATTTCCCTTGCCCTCTCTTCTGAGGTTTCCAGAAAAACCACAAAGGGAACAGCCACTGTGTCCAGCTCTGGCCCCTCAGTTTGGGAAGGACATTGAGGGGCTGGAGATAATCCAGGGCAGGGAACGGAGCTGGGAAGGGGCTGGAGCACCAGGAGAGGCTGAGGGAGCTGGGAAAGGGGCTCAGCCTGGAGCAAAGGAGGCTCAGGGGGGCCCTTGTGGCTCTGCACAACCCCCTGACAGGAGGGGGCAGCCGGGGGGGTCGGGCTCTGCTCCCAGGGAACAGGGACAGGAGGAGAGGGAACGGCCTCAGGCTGGGCCAGGGGAGGCTCAGGGTGGACACCAGGAGCAATTTCCCCATGGAAAGGGTGGTCAGGCCTTGGCAGGGGCTGCCCAGGGAGGTTTGGAGTGCCCATCCCTGGAGCTGTCCAAGGAATGCCTGGAGGTGGCACTCAGAGCTCTGGGCTGGGGACAGGGTGGGCATCGGGCACAGGCTGGACCTGATGGTCTCGGAGGTGTTTCCCAGCCTCAGCGATTCTGGGACTCTCTCACATCAGGATAATTGCTAAGAAAAGGCAGATCCCATGTCTGATCCCCACCCAGTTTCCCGGAGATCGTGTCCAGCCCTGAGGCTGCAGTTTGGAGGACAAGCAGCTGCTTCGCTCTGCCTTCTCTCTGCCAGACCCTGGAGGTGATTTCAGCCCCAGCATTCCCAGCTCCGGATGGACACGGCACAGCAGCCAGGGATACACCACTGAAAGGTACAATTTGCAATTTCCCCCCAAAAAGGAAAGCTGGGGAGACTGGGATAAGACTTTTTGAGGAACGGGAATGGATCAGCTCACAGGGCTCCGCAGAGGGTGGGGCACAGCCAGGGCCTGCCTGGAGACAAAGAAGGAATAGGATGTTTTCCTGCTGAACTCGGCCATCCTCCTCTCCCACCAGCTCTGCCCTACACCAGCCTGTTCAGGCACAAATCCCCGAGGATTCCCAGGCACAAACCTTTGAGAATTTTCTGTTCCTTTTCAAACTGCATTTCCATATTTAAATTCGAGGAGGAAGAAAAGAAACCCCAAATTCAGTGCTTCCTAGAATCCACCAGGGAAACCTGACATAACAGCTTTGACCCCTGGGCACAGCTATGAATTCTGAGCAACCTTTTATTTCTCCTTAAAAATCAAATGCAAGCTCTGGGAGGCGAGGAGCAGCAACGTTCACTGCAAATTCCATATCCTCATCAGAAACTCTTTATGACAGACTCAGGATTTGCACTTCCTCTGGCCAGAGGAAAACGCTGCTCCAACCCCGCTCCCTCCAAACCCCCAAGCTCTCTGTAAAATCCCTAACATGGAAATAGAGGAGAAACTCGATATTTTGTCAGTTGGAAAGTGTCTTCCTCCAACCACAGGAAGGCATTTCCCTGTTGACCCTTGTGTTGTCAAGAAAAGCAGCAACACCCCTTTGACAAGTTTTGCTTTATCTCTGCAGAACCTCATGAATCTGCTTCCAAATCCTCCTTTCCGAAAGCGTGAGCACCAAGAAATTCTCGTTTGAGTCTGGATACTCAAGGCCACCTCCAATCCTCAGCTCCATTCCCCTCCTCTTCCTCCTTTTGTGAACTGGGGACAAGGAGCACAGCAAAAAATTGCTGTTGATTACTCCTGCAACTGGGAGCATGTGGACCCTGGGCATTATGACCTACATCCATTTATTACCCACATCCAAACAGCTCCCATGCTGGCTGCAGCAGACAGCAGAGGCCAGGAGGATCTGGAGGAGGGAAGAGGAAGGAAGCCATCATCCCCTTGCATCTCACACTCACGGACACCAAGCTGTTAGGAAAGAGCCAAAGAAAAATGCACCAGGATGTCCCCAGGGGACCCTCAGCACTCTCCAGTTTCCCAGCTTTTAGAGGTCTGGCAATGTCTTCAGCCAGATCTGTCCCAGAATTTTTATCAGCCCTTGTCCAAGCCCTGTAAAATGATGCCAGGGGAGAAGGGTGTTTCCACAAGGAGATGTAGCTGAGCAAAGGAAGGCAGAGGAGGTAGAGTGGGATGGAATCTGTGAGGTCCTGGCTGTCTGTCCCAAGGATCACAGGCTCATCCAGCTTTCCCAATGCTCCCAAGAGTTTCTGAAAGCTTGTTCATGGATCTCAGCCACGAACATGTCTGTGCCCACAGAGGTGGGTACACGACATCCCCATGTTCACCTCGGGGTGTGTGAAGGGAACTGCACTTGGGTTGGTTCACAAGATAAACACAGGTTTATCCCCTGTTCCCACTCTCTGTTAGGATTTCAGCTCTCACCACGGATCAGCTGCCTTCCAAGGCACAGACACAAAGCCCCAAACCCTGCTGAAACGCCTGCAAAGCGGGCACAGAGTGACTGCTGCCCTCGTTAGGAAGGACAAAGCCGTCTCAGCAGTGGATAAAAAAAGCAGCTCGCGCTGGGGTTTGCAGGGTAGGACACGGGCTCATTCCAATGCTAACCAGATTACTGAGCTCGCTAAAGGCTATCTCTGAAGGGATAGTTGGAATTAGTTGATAGTGATTTAATTTGTGTTGCAGATTGCTAATTAAAGCCTGTGAAGAGGACAAAAAAAAATTAATCCATTTAGTTAAGGAGATACCGTGAGAGATGTGGCCATACTGGAGCCTTTCCCAGCCAGGAGTAAATGGAAAGATTTGCTCCACCTCACCTGTGAGCACGGAGGGTGCGTGGGCACGGAGGGCTGGCCACCCCCACACAGCCCCATTTCCCTGGGTTGCAGGATATCGTGGAACCATGGGAATGTGAAAGTTGGGAAAGACCTTTAAGATCAGCCCAGCATCACCACTAAACCCTGACCTCCAGTGCCACATCCACACGTTCCCCACCACTTCCAGGGATGGTGGCTCCATCACCGCCCGCTTCCAAGGCTTGACAACGCTTTCCATGAAGAAAGTTTCCCTGATATCCAAACTAAACCACCCCTGGCACAGCTTGAGGCTGTTTCCTCTTGTCCTGTCCCTTGTTCCCTGGGAGCAGAGCCCAGCCCCACCTGTTTCCACACTGGTGGATCCATGTGGGGCTTTGATCGCCAACTCCAAGGCTTGATCCAAGAGGAAAATCTCTCCAGGGAAGGAGAGGTAATTAAAAAGCATAAAAAGCACCCAGGGATGTGCTCTGGGAATGCTCCCAGAGACAGCACAGCCTCCACATTTATCCTGTTTAATCCACCTCTCCCAGGATTCCCAGAGATTCCCAAACCACCGCAGCCCATCTTGATTTTCAAAGCCAAGTGATAGGAAGTCAGCTCACACCTCAGTGAGTTGCTCCAACGTTTAATTAACCTGTTAACCCTGAAATCACTCCAGGCACTGGAAGTCATTTTACAAAAAAATGCCCAGATATCTTCAAAGAGGAAATTTAAAAATTATTTTGGGAAGCAGAATTTAATTTACTCATTAAGAAAAAAAAAAAACCAAAAGCCTCCACAAAAAGACTGAGTGTTTCTCAAAGCTCTTTAAAAATGTTTAAGGAACGATTAAATCAGAAAGCCATCTTGATTTTTCTTGTATCTGAAATTTTCAAGGAGAGTGCTCCTTTTTCTTCCTCAATATGCACCAGATTTCCAGGGAAGCTGCTTCACAGCTGGCAGGGCTTTTATCACAGTTTGGAGAAGCACCAGGAAATCTGAAGTTTGATGTCTGGCTGGCTGAAAGTTGGGAAGGGCTGTTTGAGGGTGACCCACCTGCTGGTGGCAGCTCCCCTGATCTGAGTCAGCCCTGTCCCTTCTCCTCCTGCCCTGCCCGGATTTTATCCTTTCATCCATTTGGGTTTGAGCTGACTGAGGGCAAATCCCAATCCCAGGAGCTCCCACCCCGCTGGGATCCAGTGGATCCCAGTTTCCACAGCTCACAGCAGCAAATGGAAACTGGATCCTGCTCCATCAGTGCACCTGGGGGATGTCCATCCTCAGCCAACCATGGAATGGTTTGGGTGGGAAAGGACCTTAAAGCCCATCCAGTGCCATCCCCACAGCCCAGGGACACCTCCCACTGTCCCAGGCTGCTCCAAGCCCCGTCCAACCTGGCCTTGGACACTTCCAGGGATCCAGGAGCAGCCACAGCTTCTCTGGGCACCCTGTGCCGGGGCCTCCCCACCCTCCCAGGGAGGAATTCCACAGAATCTCAGAGCGTTCTGGGCTGGAAGGCACCCACAAGGCCATCGAGTCCAGCTCTCCAGTGAACAGCCCAGCTGGGGACCGAAGCCACAGCCTTGGTGTTCACGGCACCAGGCTCTGACCAACTGAGCTGATTCTCCCTCAGATCCAACCTAAATCCACCCTCCTTCAGATGGAGGCCATTCCCCCTTGTCCTTTCACTCCAGGCCCTTAAGAAAAGTCCCTCATGAGCCCCCTTTAGGTACTGCAGGTTTTCCCAAAGCCCTCTCTTCTCCAGGCTGAAGGAATCCCAAGATAAAAAGGGCTGGATTGCTCCTTGATGCTCCAAGTTTCCAGGAGACCACCTCAGCCACCTCCCCCTCCACCCAGAGCACAACCCAAAATCTCTCTCTGGAGAAGCTGCAGATTCCTGGGCAGTTAGAATCACCACCTCCAGCTACATCCCAGCTCAGGACAAGGACCACCAGGTTTATCCCCTCATTCCCAGCATCGGGCACACAGCTGGAAGCTCCTGGGCAATGCCTGATGTCACTTGTCACACGAACCCAGCCACCCCAACAACCACCCCAACAACAGGGTCTGTCCCTGCCAGTGAGAACGGGGCAGCTGCAATGCCTGTCAGGAAGGAATAATTCAATTCCATCGCAATAATTCAATTCCATCCTGCCCTCCAAGGTGGAAAAGCAGCAGAGGGTTTTACTGTAGCAACTGTTCCTAGGCCTCAGCCAGCGTGGCTCTCTGCCTTCTCCTGGCAGGGATTTTGGGAGCACAAACACATCTGTCTCGGCAGCTGAGCCGTCCAAAACACACCATCCCCATCCCCTGCTCTCAGCTCTGCAGCTGCACGAGCCTGTGCAATCCACAAATCATCCAGGGGCATTCATATGGCACTGAAAGCACCAAAGGATCCCCTCAAAGCCCAGTGAATCCCCATATTCCGAGATCCAGGAATGCTGAAACGATTTTCCTGCCTTCCTTTCCAAGGTGGTGGATCCTGCTTCTTGTGGCCTTGATCCCAAGGCAAAGCAAACCTGATGTGGGGAGTGACAGGGACCTGAGGGCGTTTGCTCGGGGATGAGCTCCTCGAACAGCAGCTTTGCCAAGGAAAACACTCCTGGCTGGGGAATCTGCTCTGTCCTTCCCAAAGACCCGCACACGGAGGCTCCGATGGAGGCACCCAGCTGAGCACAAACCAAACGGAGCAAACGGCACTGGCCACGTGTCCCGCACCCCACAGATCTCCCGATGGAGCCGTCATTCCCGAGCCATCACACCAAGGAGTTCCTTGGCAGTGCTGCCTGGATTCCAGGCACTTCATCCATCCCCAGCAGTTCCCGCAGCTGGAGCAGCTCCGCTCATTTATTCACCCTGGGATGGCTCAGCCCTCCGAGGGAAAAGAACTTCTGTGTTTCCACGGCTCTTTGAAAGCCTCGCCAGTGGAGCTGCAGCACCTTTGAAGCTGTTCCGAGTCCAGCGAGGTGCCAGGCTGTTCCTGAGTGATAGCACTGCTCCAGGAACAGGGACGGGAAGCTTGAAAGCAGCTCCAAAGGAGTTAAAGCCCAGCGTTTGCCTGTGGGAATCCTGCACCACACAAGGCCCCAGAGATACAAGGGGATTGTCTGGATAAAAGTTGATTAGTTCACATTACAGGGATTAGCATTCCCTTTGAACTTTTAACAACTTTGTTATGTCTTTTACTTGCCTTTTTACGTAAAAAAATAAATAAAAAGGTGGAGGGGGTTTTTTTAAGCCGATTTTTTTTTTTTACTTTTAAAGCAAATGATTAATTCTCCCTATTACCAACAGATAAAGCCCCGGCCACACTTGAAAGGGGGAGTCAATAACACGGGGAGGTTGGAGGAACCACAAATCCTATTGGACATGCTCTGGCTGGCTTGAGATGTTTCCTTTGCAGCAGGAGCAGGCTGGATTCCACAGCACACGCCAGGATGGCACGGGAGGGGCCAGCAGGGAGGACAGGAGGCCAATCCTATTTGGAGAGCTCCCGGAAAGCCAAGGAAACACCAGCTGGAAGTGGTGCAAGCAAGGTCAGGGCAGGGCTGCTCCCCGGGGAGGTCTGTCTGGGCTGCAGCAAGGAAACAGCCGGACTCAGGGAGCGGCAAACCAGGGATAGAAGTCACACTTGGAACTGGCCAGGATCAAGGGAGAACTGCAGGATGAAGATGGAGATAAGGGGGAGTGCGAGCATTACGCTGGGCCCACAGCAGCCGAGAAAATGATCCTTTATGGAGCTCTGGTGGGGGAGAATCCCTGCTCCCCCCTTGCTTCTGTGATCACTCCAGCCTGGGACTTCCCCCTGTCCTGCCACTCTGTCCAGGATTTGCTGCGAGTGCAAATGCCTCGGGAAGGGTAACAGGGAATGAGAGTCCTCGAGGAGGGAGAGCAGCAGACACAGAGGAATCTCCCACTGCCCCTCCCCGAGATCCATTAACAGGTTAATTAATTCCTCTGGGAAATGTGTTGCTCCCCTCTCTCAGATGCAGCTCCGATGGAATCAGGACGATCACCTTGACCCCGGGAGCGCTGCCAGGAGATTTCCCCTGCCTAGGGCTGAGTGTCCCTTTGGTCTGAGCAGCTCTAACACCACACGGCCTGAATCGTGTTCCACTGGGCAGCAAATGCAGCTTTTCCCCTGCTCTGACACAGCGTTCACCAGGAGCTGGGCTGGAATCACAAACCCATCCCACCTGGGCCCTGAGCTCTGTGGGAACACGAGCTGACAGCCCTGAAATCCTCCTGCAGCACCACACGGATCCCTGCTTGTTATCCAGGACCACACTCGCCTCCTAACAGGATCACCAGGGCTGGGAATGACCCAAACCTGTTCACCTGTGTGCCAAAGCCCCTTCCTGCTGCCGCGTTAATGATGTTTAGTGGCCAGGTTCTGACACAGCACTTCTGGGGGATGTTTCACCCAGCCCAGGAAACACAGGCAGCTGCAATAATCAACTGCTCGACAACACAGTTCAATTGACTGATGACTAACACGCTGCCATTTTAGCTCCAGATAAGCAGGAGAATCACGTTTTCCAGCTTTAAACACACTACCAGCACAAAGAGATCCATAGAATTTCAAATGCCAAGCCCCTTTCAAACCGGCAGCCAATATTAGTTACGAGAAAATGGGAATATCAGGCAGAAAAAGACTCCGCTGCCTTGAAATCAGGACAATTAATAATACATGCAGCAACCCCTCAAACCACCTTTTTCTCCCCTCCTACTGCAGGCAGAGAAAATGAACTGAATTGGAAATTCTGTCAGGAAAAGTACATCCTCCAAAACGGAAAGACAAAGGCACAGTGAGAAAATGAGCTGCGTCAGGCTCGCTTACAGCAGCAGTGCAAGGGGCACAGAATTCCCGTCAGGAGGCAAAGCAGCCTCGGGCTCACAGCGCCTCAGCAAGGCCTTCAGGCTGAGCAGGAACAGCCCCGAGCTCCAGAGGCAGCTCCTGAAAGAATCTGGGGTAAAAACTGATAATCTCAGTGTTCAGTTCAACAGGCAAAGTGGGGAAAAGCCCTCACCCCACCCCAGCTGCAGAGCTGCCCCAGCCCTGGGGCCCAGCACAGGAAGGAGCTGGAGCTGCTGGAGAGAGCCCAGAGGAGGCTCCAGGATGAGCAGAGGGATGGAGCAGCTCTGCTGGGAGGAAAGGCTGGGAGAGCTGGGATTGTTCAGCCTGGAGAGGAGAAGGCTTGGGGTGAGCTCAGTGTGGCCTTCCAATGCCTGAAGGAGCCAACAGAAAACATGGAGAGAGAATATTGACAAGGGATGGAGTGACAGGACACAGGGAATGGCTTTAAGATGAAGGGGNGTCCTGCCCATGGCAGGGGATGGAATGAGATGGTTTAAGGTCCCTCCCAACCCAAACCATTCCCTGATTCGGTTCTTGCCCTGCCGGCCAGCCCTTTGTCCCTGTCTCCAGGGAACCCAGGAATGCAGGATTCCCAGGATTGTGCCCAACTTGCATGGCACCACACCCCTCACATCAACCAGGCAGACCCCAGCACGGTGCCAGCTGCCCCTCACCCTGCTCCTGACCCCACATCTCCCTCCTGCCCCAGGCAAAGCAGGAAAGCAGTCACTGTACCCACTGTTGATCCAGTTGGATATGGACTTTTTAAATCTCAGAAGTGACCCCTGTGCCCTCCCAGCCCCAGGAATTGTCCCAGGAAGCAGTCAGGGAATGCAGGAGCCTTGGAGATTCACCTGTGCAGAGAAGCTTAAAATGATTAATCGGCTTCTAGCTCTGATTGTGAACCGCTCTCCGTGCTGGAGCACAGGATGCAGCACGGAGATCAAAGCCTCCTGCACATGCATAATCAGGGAGAATCGCTGCCCCAGAGCACGGGGGAGAGCGGGATGTGCCAGGAGCTGCCGGAGAACAGAGGGCTGAAGGGAGCTGTCCCAGGTCAGGGGAGCTGTGCTGCTGCTCTGCACTCAGCATGTGCAGCGTTTCAGGGACTGCCTTTGTTCCTGTGATGATGTGGGAATGCCTCGGCTCTTTGTTCTGGATCAGCACTGGCAGTCTCAGGAGTGACGGATCATCCCTTCATGACTGCAGGAGATGCAAAGCTGCTCAGGATCCTGACTTAATTAGCGCCGTGTTCCATCCCACAAAGCGAACATCAAACGCCTGAAATGTAAGGGATGGCTGGGAAATAGCAGGAACTGCCGGAGAACAGCGCTCTGCTGAGCTCTTCCCTAATCCCGGCATCTACTGGAGAGCAGCACCAGCCTCGGGCTCCTCAGGGAAAGGTGGCTTTCGGTTCACAGCCTGTCTGCCAGTCCTGGGGCCTCCTTTCGGTGCAGACTCTGGAGGGACAAGCACCAGCTTCACTCCTTTAGACATTACAATAACACAGAACATTTTGGGTTTGCAGATGCTCTACAAGCCTACAGAATAATTCCCGTTATTCCTTCTAATTCTGTTTCTCTTCAGTAGCAACATCGGTGCAGCAGGATTTCCAAGTTTTGGGGTGTTAAAGTTGCAGTCAGGTAAGGGGAGAAAATACCCTGCTTGTTTTCTCCCAGCTTTGTGAGCAGAAACTAATTCAGTGGAACCTAACATTGATGGAGGGGATTGAATCTCAGGGGATGTTCAGGCTGGATCTCAGGGAAAGGTTCTTCCCCCAGAGGGTGCTGGGCACTGCCCAGGCTCCCCAGGGAATGGGCACGGCCCCGAGGCTGCCAGAGCTCCAGGAGCGTTTGGACACCGCTGCCAGGGATGCCCAGGGTGGGAATGTTGGATGTTTGTGCAGGGACAGGGGCTGGACTGGATGATCCTTTCCAGTTCAGGATATTCCATGATTCTATGACTCATATGACACCTTCCACTGTCCCAGGCTGCTCCAAACCCCATCCAGCCTGGCCTTGGACACTTCCAGGGATGCATCAGCCACACCTTCCCTGTGCCAGGGCCTCCCCACCCTCATATGGAACAATTCCTTCCCAATATCCCATCCATCCCTGCCCTCTGTCTGATCCAAGCCACTCTTCCTTGTCCTGGCACTCCAGTTCCTGATGAACAGTCCCTCTCTGGCTCCCCTGGGGCCCCTTCAGATGCTGCTCTGAGCCTTCCAAGCAGGGACTGGGGAGAGCAGAACAAAGCCCTGGAGGGGAATTGGAGCTTTGTAAGCTGGAAGGGGAAAGAAAAGCCTATCAAACCCAGCTTGTAAGATTAAATGAGGTAAAATATGCTGTGGGCCTTTGTTGTTTTAAAATCCCTTTCCCTCCGCTGTGCTGTTTCACCTAATGAAGAAACATGATTTCATTCCAAGCAGGCTGTTACTCCCCACCACTTCTCCCATGGGGCAGCCTGGATTCCAGGGACACAGGGAAATCTGTGGCCCACCTCTGGTCTCTGGGAAAGTTCTGGCCATGGGTGCTGGGCTGGAGAGGGAAAACTCAGCCCAGAAGAGGCGGTAAAGGAGCCACTGCTTTAGTCCAAGGCAACAGCCAGTATTGAGAACTAAGGGATGAGCTTGGAGGGTCAGTGCTGAGCAGCCTTCAGCAGGTCCCAGAGTATCCCTGAGCTCTGCCCCTGGGAAAGCCTCATTCATCCTGATTTCCCCTGGACACCTGTGCAGTTGTTAAATCCTGCACACGGCAGTGCACGGCTGCTCACAGTCACCATTCCTTACAGCCATGGAATATCCTGGGCTGGGAGGGAACATCCAGCCCAGCCCCTGGAATGCACAGACACCCCAACAATCCCACCCTGTCCCTGGGAGGGCTGTCCAAACACTCCTGGAGCTCTGGCAGCCTCGGGGCCGTGCCCATTCCCTGGGGAGCCTGGGCAGTGCCCAGCACCCTCTGGAGGAAGAACCTTTCCCTGAGATCCAACCTGACCCTGCCCTGACACAGCTCCAGCCATTCCCTGTGTCCTGTCCCTGCTCACAGAGAGCAGAGATGGAGCTGCTCCTCAGGAGGGAACTGCTGACCCCAGTGAGGTCTCAGTGATGGGGTTTTGTGGTGTCTGTGTATGGCCAGGAGTTGAACTTGCTGATCTTTGTGGTTCCCTTCCAACTCAGGATGTTCCATGATTCTGTGATTCCACCCTTGGCATGGCAGAGTCCGAGCTACCTTCCCATCTCCCCTCCACCCCTGGGGCAGCTGTCACCCCACAGCCTGCCAAAAGCTGGGATGTGCTTCAGCTTCTCCCTAAAGCGATGCCCCCACAGCAAATTCAGCATTTTCAGGGAGCCAAAGGTGCTGCTCCCGCTGGAGTTGCACAGCCAAGCCCTTTATGGGGGCTGCCACAATCCACATCCACAGGGAAACACATGGAAAATCCCCCTCCGTGCCAAACTCAGGCAAAACCACACCCTTCCACCGGGCAGCACCGTCTTTCCAAGCCGAGGAGCTCCATGAAATCGAGTGGGTTATTTTTGCTGCCTAGAAGAAGCCCTGGCTCCTCCAGCAGTGGCCACAGGCTCATGCATAATGCACTTGCAGTCACTCCTGGCAATAATGGATGGGTGACATCGGAGCCGCTCGAGCGGAGCGCGGGGCACGGGAGATCACAGATGGAATTTCTCTGTTGTTCCACGGCTGCTGCTGGCTCGTGTTTCCCTCACTCAAGGTTAAATCATTTCTGTTTGGAGCAATCACCGCACTCGGCATTACACGCCGGCAAAATTAATGGGCCTCCCTGGGCCAGCAAACTCCACCCGCTTCTCCTGAGGGTTCCTCCTGCATCCCTCCGTTCCTCCTGCATCCCTCCGTTCCTCCTCCGTCCCTCTGTTCCTCTTGCATCCCTCTGTTCCTCCTCTGGGTGATTTCCACACCCTGCGCCTCTCACTAATTTGGGAACGGCCTGGGAATCAAATCAGTGTTTGACCCATTAACTACTGGGTAAAAAAGTCTGATAAGAGTGGGAATTGATCTCTCTCTCTCTGGAAGCACTTCCCAGCAGAAGGAACAGATTCCTGTCCTGGGAAGGGTGACAGGCTGTAGCTTTCCTACTGCACAGAACTCCAGCGACTCATCAGAGAGGAGGCAATTGCTGTCCTTGTCAGGCTCAGCTGCTGATGGAGGGATGGGATGTGCCCGGGTCTCAGCACCAGAGATAAATCCCAGCCTCAAGTTCGATGGTTGTTGGTTGTTATTTGCTTTCAGGAGCTGTGCACCTCTCCCTGCTGCCTTTGATCTCGGAACAGGCTTTTATCTTCTCACTGCAGGCTTCAGCCACTGCCTCTGCCTCCCCTCAGCTCCATTTACTGCCCCCACATCAGCTGGATGTTGTTCTCCCCGAGGCTGGGTACCAATTCCAGACATCCAACTCCAGGTGGAAAACAACCAGGACCACGTGGGGACATGGAAGTACAGCAGCTCCAGGTGAGGGGCACCAGGCACAAGGAGCATTTGGTGGAGCAGCCTGGATCAGCAGACAACCAGAACTGGGTGTGTATCCAGCCTAAACCTGAAGCTGGGCTCAGATCCCCTCCAGGTCAGTGGCAGGAATTCCTTCTCTCCCACGTGGCTCAAGGAAAAGCTGCAGATGTTTCTCTCCTCAGAGAGAGGACAAAGATCAGCGTATCAAAGCCTGGCTTAGGAGTTCCTGGAGTCACAGGGCAAGCACAGCAAGACCTTTGGTGCTGGGAGGAGGAGAGGAGGCTGCAGCAGCACCCACAACTCGAGCAAAGTCACCCAGAGCCTGTTCCTGTGCAGCCGCAGCATTCCCAGCCCATTCCCCGCTGCTCCGCTCCGCTGGTGGCTGGAATGACCTGGGGCTGCTCAGGGGGTGAAGCTCTGCCCTCGGGCCATCCCCTCCCCGCTCGGTTCCTCTGCGGGGACTGAGCCAAGCAGCTCTTGACCTGAAAACAGAGTCCTGTCCTCCCTGGACCCCGAGGTCAGCATTGTTATCTCGGCAGCAGCTCCCAAAGCTCCGCACGCGCTCAGCCACGGGAGAGGGCAGGGAAGGGCCGCAGAGCCCGGCTCTGGAAGAATTCCCTCTGGATAAAGCAGGACCAGAAAGCACTCTCACTTCTCTGGATTTCTGTTACTGGTAAGAAAGCTCGAGAATGATGTTTCGTTTGATTACTTTTAATCAAACGGAGATTTTACTTAGAAAAATCCTTTCCAAGATTAGTTTTGAAACTGATTTGAAAGCATCTTCCTTTCCACTGTGATCCTTAGCCGTTTTTCCAAGATTTCCAGCTCCCCAAGGCTGCCAGAGCTCAAGGAACGTTTGGGCAATGCTCCCAGGCACTGGGAGATTGTTGGGGTGTCCTGTGCAGGGCCAGGAGCTGCACTCCATCATGGGGCCCTTCCAGCTCAGCACATTCTGTGATTCTATGATTCACAATGTCAATGGCAAAAACGTGATTTAGATTGATCCGAAATCATTCCATGAGTTGGTTTAATGGGGGCAAATAACCAAAGATGGAAATGACTCAGTAATTTTCACAGCTCTTGTGTGTGTGAGCTACACCTGAAGTGAAGTCTCCATCTCCCCAGTCTGAAAGGAGCTATTAAATGGTTCTCAGCAAAGCTGCTGCGTCCAGAAGATCCCAAAAAGCTCTGCCCCAGCTCCCCCACCCGAGCCCACAAGAAGAGACTGCATTCTGAATCCCTGCCAGCCTTTGGGTGTCTGCCAGCTCTGCAGGGTTGGGATGCTGGGAGCAGAGAGCCCTCCAAACCCCAGAGGCTGGGGGAACATGGAGATGGCCCAGGAATGTCACAGGAGGCCTGCGGGGAGCCCAGCCCTGCTTCAGCCCAGGCCCAGCCCCACCAGAGCTCCTGCAGCCGTGGAAGAGCCTTGGGACCAATCCCACAGCCCATCCCTTGGGATGCAGCATGGAAACATTGGAGAGGGGAGCTCCTCCTTCTCCCTGACCCCAAACAAGCCCAGTGGAGAAGATTTGGGAAATACATCCGCGTGACTTTCCCCTCTAACTCACCAACACCTCCTTCCTCTGATTCCAACCCATTTGTTCCAACTTCTATGATGCAGGGGGTTGGAACTGGAAGATGTTTAAGGTCCCTTCCAATCCAAACCATTCTATAATTCCTGGGAAATCAAGACCTTTGCGAGTTCAGAAATGGCAAGGAACAGCCAGACAGCATCAAGTCAGACTTGAACAGAGAGCACGGATAAACCTTGGTACTTGGGGCAAATTCCTGCAGATTTCCAAGTACTGGGATGGGAAAGGGAAGACAAACCTTCCATGCAGTGAGGGGAAAAACAGGAGTGAACCTCTCCTGGTGTCGAAGCAAGACAAAAACAAATACGGTGTCAAAGCCTAAAAGCAGCAGCACAATAAAGCCAGCAATAACTCCTGCTCAGTGACACCAGGCAGCCGAGCTCCGCTGGGATAAATGACAGAGAACTTCCTCTGATAAACTAATAAAAGAGATTTCTCGGAGTAATCATTGATTTGACAGGAAGTCAAACAAATCTATCCATCACGGCTGACATGTGTCTACAACCTCCCAAACAAAGCGGCGTCGGGAGGGAAGGCTGGAGCCAGCTGCCCACACTGTCTCCAATGCCACAGAAAGACAGCCAGCGCAGGCGCCTGGATCGAACCCTCCCTGCCACTCACTCCTGGCTCCTCTCTGATCCTTCTGGATCCGCTTCTGAAGCCTCCAGACATCAGACAAACCCTGGTTCTCCTCCCACATCCTGCCCCTGTGTGAGGCACTGTCTCCATCTCCACCGGAGATAAGGACAAGGAGGCCTGGAGTGGTTCCATCCCACGCCTCTGCTGCTCGGTGGTGGCTGGTGATCTTCTCCAGACCCTGTGCTGGGGGGTCTGTCTGCTCAGGATGGAGCCAGACTCTGATCTTTGAGGCTCTGTGCACTCCCAGCTCTGGCCGTGGAGCTTTGGCTGTGACTTGAATCCCTGCAGGACAAGCCTTGGCTGCCTCCTTTGGATCTAGGAATGTATCAGCCATCGGCAAGCAAAGCAAACCATCTCCCAGTTACAGAGCCATCCAGCTGGGCTCTCGGGGAGAGGAGCAATGTGGAGCTCAGCCAGTCCCTGCAGCCCCAGCAGGGCCAGACATCGTCACCCTGCTCGGGCTCTGTGGCACTGAGGTGTGAGAGCAGCTCAAGGCACCCCAAAAGCAGTTCCCCACCCAGACCAGCTCTCCGAGGGCTCCCCATGCACTGTCTGCAGAGGTGCTGAACCCCTCCAGAAGGGCCTGTTTGACCAGGCACAGCACACCTGGCCAGAGCAACAGAGCAGGCAGTGATGGGATTTTGGGATATCCACAGGTTTTCCATCGCCCTCCTATGAGCTCTTCCCCTGCACTCTGTCCAGCAGAGCTTTAAGCAGGAACAGTCCGACTGCTCGAGTGCGTGATGTCCCAAGTCTCCCTCGTCATCTGCCTTCTGCTGGAACATGCCAGGAGTCCTGTGAGATCACAGACTGGTTTGGAATGGGAGGGACCTTAAAGTTCATCTCATTCCACCCCAGCCTCCCACCAGAGCAGGTTGCTCAGGGCTCCATCCAACCTGACCTTAAATGCTTCCAGGGATGGAGCACCCCCGTGCTGTCGCTGTGCCAGAGAGCACAGTGTTGGAGAAGCCAAAGCCAGGTTTTCCCAGCAGGGCCTGGAACCAGGGCACAGCTCCCATCTGTGACCCGGGAGCAGAGGCAGCAGGAATATTGCAGGGACAGCACAGCCTGAGCTGATTGGAGCAGTTTCATTCTCCCCCAGCCCGAGTTAGGATCCCTCCTGCTGAGCTGACGAACTGGGAATCCTAAATCCTCCCTAAAACTAAGTTAAGAGTCCTTTCCTCTTTCCACTCTGGCTTTCCGAGGTTCTTTAATCATCCCCAAATCAGCCCCTGCACGCTGTGCTCCCTGGGCAGTGCTGGGCATCTGTGCTGGCACAGGACAGCAGCAGGGCTGCAGCGCTCACTTCAATCAGCACATCAAAAATGAGGGATAAAATCCTGCTCCCAGCTCCTCCCCAGCTCTGCTGGAGCACACAGCACTAACAGGCTGCCATTAGCTGAGGAGGCTGGGTCGGTTTTTTTAATTGTAGGTTTTATTTCTAGTTTCAAAAGCAGTGTTTGATCCTAGAGTCCTCGAGGCTCAGATATTTATGACAGACTCAAACCCAACCCAGAGCACACACCTTTCTTCAAAACCACCCTGCTGGTAGACGACTCTCCTTTTAAACACGGCAAATTTGGAATATTTATACACCATTTCTTAAGAACATGAGGTGATTTGAAACAAAACATTAAGAGTTTGCACAAAATTTGCAAGCCACCCTCCTGAAAGAAACAAGTCAACCAAGTGAAACCCCCAAAGCAGCACGATTTTTGAGAGTGTTGCTCTGCCAAACCCCTTTTTATTTCTGTTTTCCTTTAAAAACCAGACAAAACAGCTCGTAATATTTTTATTTTGTTTTAATTGGTAGGAAGAAAAGGAACTGAAAGCTTTCTGGGAAGCTGTGCTGCTGAAGATAAAAGGCATTCTGAGGATTCCCACTGAGCTCTCCTGCGTTGCTGACACCAGGTGCCATCTCCACGCTGGGAACTCTCCCATCCTCGGCAAAGTTCCCTTTTCCTGCTGGGAATGGGATTCATCCGTGCATGTCACACTGGATTTCCAGTTCCTGTAGCCGAGAGATGTGGGAATGGGAATGGGGAAAGAAATGGTGCAGGTTTGAGCTCTGAGAGGAATAAAGGAAGGGTTGGGGACACTCTGGAAGAACATCTTCCTCCATGGAATTGGAGTCAGCAGAGGTTGTTCCGTCCATAAGATCCACTTGTCTTTTGGCTCCTCCGTCATTTCTTGTCCTCCCCCACCCAAACCTAGCAGTGAGAAGGAGATTTTGCTCCAAGCCTCCTGCCTTCATTAATCCAGCAGCCTCGGGAAGCAGCTTTTGTGTCCTCCTCCACCCTCCAGTCACTCCTTCAGAGTGGCTTCCCTGGTTTCTCTGGCTGTTCCCCTGCTCCCTGCTCCGGGCTGGCAGCACCCTTTGGAAAGCTGTAACCACCTCCACAGCTCTGTGCTGGGACCACAAATGGTTCTGGATTCAGATAATCCAAAATTACTGCAACCCCTGCATCCTCCTCAGTCCAAAACACTTGGGAAATCCATGGAAAACGACTGTCCATACTCCCTGACTGCAGTGGGGAATGGATAAAACTCTCTTGTGCCAAGAGAAATGGGCAATCCAAAGTCTCCTGTGCTCAGCACAGCCACCAGACACTGGGGAAGGAAATTCCCAGGAATGCTGCACCCCTGCCAAGGAGCAGGGATTGAAATCCCCAGCAAGCAGAGGAGCTGGAAACTCCAGGTGCTGCTGGAGCAACAGCTGATCCCTGAACTGCAGTGAAGATTTCCCAACACCCTGCCATGTTTTGGGATCAATCCCTCTGACACAAGGGGGCTGCCAAGATGCAAAGTGCATGGCAGCAGGTGACAGCAGGGTGTGGAGAAAGGAAATGCAAATATTCGGGAGAGCAGCCCAGAAGAGAGAGAAAAAGGCTGTTTGAGGCTTGGAATCTCCAGGCTAAGGAGACAGCAGCTCATGGAAATGCACAGTAACAGAGAACTTCCAGCAGCCACCTGGGAGTGGGGGTGGCAGGACCTGGCACCTTGGATAAACACAGAGTTTGGAGGTGGATGGGAGCGTCCTCGCGCCTGGCTGGAGGGAAAAAGGAGAAGTGCATATCCACATCCCAGCCCTGCTCAGGGGAAGGGGCGAGAGACAGAAGGCAATGAAGAGAGAATCTCCCGAAATGAGGGGCTAACTCCCTGGAACAGGCGCTGGCACATTCCCAGCTCACAGGAAACCCCCCCCGGGACGGTTCTGTTCCTTGGAGCCACGGGAAGGCAGGAATTGGCTCCCAAAGGAAGGTGCTGCTGGCACGGGTGCCCAAGTGGCTGTTCCGTGTGAGGGAGGGGAGCAGGCTGAGGTCCTAATTGGCACGGAGGGAAGGAGGGGGATTGCTGGAGTTCTGGGTTCCTCCTCCACTGTTCCGAAATCGGGAAATGCCAAATGTTGGTATCCTCCATAAATATCTATTTAAAACCTTTGCTTCCCGCAGCGTTCCCAGCCCCGCCCACGGATGAGCACAAACCCTGGCTCAGCACAAAGCCCAGCCTAGCTCAGGAACTGACCTTCAGCTTGGCTGGTTTTATCTCCTGGGCTCCCGTGTGCTTCCTCCCCGTGGAAGTGAGCAAGCACCCCGAGGAAGTGTTGTGAGGAGCCATCTGCAGGAAAGGGCAGCCAACCTCCCACTCCCAAAATCCCAACACTCAGTGTGCATCCAGAACCAAAAAACTGGCGTTGGAAAGGTCTCTACACACACACACACACACCCCAAACCCCAGGAAACGCAGCTCTTAAATGCCAGGAATTACTATCAGAGTTCCTTTGGTTAATGCTAAAATGGGGATATGGGATGGAGGAGGGGTTTGAGCGTCCTCGTGTTGAATTTACAACTCAGAGAGCCACTTGTAGGATCTCCCTGCTGACTAAAACCCCTCTCTCTCCGCACCTAAGGAATAAGTGCCTCCAGCCGTGCCAAGGACTGGAAAAGGTCTCATGAAAACTGGGAATTCCTTTGCTAAGGAGCTACGGGAAGCCACGGGGAATGGGGGAAACTGTGGGACTCCTCTTTCCAGCTGAATGGGAATCAGAAGGAAGGTCTCCAAAAGGAGTCCACACACACAGAGGAGTGATCCCAGAAGGGACAGGGCTGTATCCCACGGGACACCGAGAAGTCTCCAGTGGGGAGAGGGATCGAGGTGGAAAACCAGCAGAGAAATAGAAATATTCCCCCGGGAAAGCAGGAGTGAGGGAAAGGTGTCAGGGTGAGAGCATCCCAGCTGGAATCCTCACCCCGTTCCTGCAGAGTTCATCCTCTTCTTCAGCAGGAGGGAGATGTTAATGAAACCCAGAGACTCCAAAGCTGTCTCCAAAGGCACTCGGTGCCAAGGAGAAACTGCAGGAAGCAGAGAGGGAGGGAATGTGGCATTTCCCAGAGGAGCTCTGCGGAGAGCAGCAGCCAAGGAAAGGCTTTCAGTGCCTGGCAGGAGAGGATGAGGAGTCTGTTAGCACAGTGCCTCTCAACAGGAATTCTGGCCTCTCCCAGAATTACAGCTTGAGAGCCAAGGTTGAGTTTTGGATTTTGATTTCACTTCGGGGAGGTGTGGATTAGCTCTTTAAAACCCCTGAGCTCTGAAATATTGGGATTAATGTCTCCTACAAAGGGAAACCACCAGAATTTGGCTGGGTTTTCACTCACCAACTCTCCCTCAAACCCTGAGCTCTGCAGAAGAGCTGCACCCTGCAGGGTGGCCAGTGAGCTGCCACAGGGACCCAGTGGGAGATGCATCCCCAGGAGCAAAAGAGATGATTTCTCCAACTGGTCCCTCTGAGCCAGCACCTGTGGTGCCTGCCAGGATTTCCAGCTGGAAACATCGTGCTCTCAAGGTAATTTGGGACATCTGGTTACTTGTCACCACCATCAGAGGTGTTCCCATCCTCGGAATCCTCTCCTCGAAATGCTTCTGTAACAGCTTCATTTGCCTTGGTTCAATAAAGCCACACATTTAAGCGGAGTAATTTAGATATTGATTCTGGTAACGTTTAACCGGGATGGTTTTGGCAGATGGAATATTTTGGCTGGAAGGAGATGCTTTGCTTACAGAACAAACTTCAAGCAGTCAAAAAGAAACATTCTCCAGACCTCCGTGGGGCCGTACCTGAACATCCCACACCAAAATACGCTCAGATCTGTGTGTGATTCTGTGATTTACAGCAACCAAACCGCTCCATTCCACCCTCTCGCCGTGACAAATGGGAGCAGAACCGTCTCCTGACTCAGGGAATTCCTTTACAGCCTCAGCTCATCCCTCACAGCTTCAACTCCACCTGTGGCTCCTCACCAGGGTGCTGCTGCAGGATGCACATGGCTCATCAGGATGCCGTGCTGCCCTTTTCCAGAAGTCTTTTCACTCCCTCAAACCTCACCTCCTTGGAATCCAGAGGGTCCCCCAAAACCCCCTGGGTTCTCCCACCTTTCCCCCTGGGCGTGTCTCTCCCTGAGAAGCCGCTGGGCAGGAGCATCCTGTGTGGAGCTGTGGTTGTTCCAGCAGATAGCAAAGAGAAGCTATTTTCTGATGGCAAAGATAGTTTATCTCCCTCGACAGATTTCAAGGCAGCTTTAAAACTCCCAACAAAATGCTGGATTTCCCCCATTCCAGCCCTGATGGCAGAGGAGAGATAAGAGACATCAGTGTTATTAACCTGAAAATGGGGCGGAATTGGGGAGATAGAACCCAAAGCCCATTAAAATTGTCCTTGTCCCCCAGGGGTCACGAAAATGAAGGGGAACATTTTAATGATGCCGTGCTGGGAGTGCAGTTCCCTCCCTCCTGACACCCTCACAGCCACACCCCACACACACAGAGTCTTGATGAGCCCCGGTAAGGCAAACGGTGCCAGACTTCCCATCCCAACAAGCACAGAATCACAGAATCACCGGGTTGGAAGAGACCTTCGAGATCGAGTCCACCCCCTGCCCTAACACCTCAACTAAACCATGGCACCGAGTGCCACATCCAATCTTTTTTAACCATATCCAGGGATGCTGATTCCACCACCTCCCTGGGCAGACGATTCCAGTATACGTCACCACTCTTTCAGTAAAAAACTTCTTCCTGATATCCAACCTACATTTCCCTTGGTGCAGCTTGAGACTGTGTCCTCTCGTTCTGTCAGTTGCTGCCTGGAAAGAGAGACCAACCCCCACCTGGCTACAGCCACCTTTCAGGGAGTTGTAGAGAGTGATAAGGTAACCTCTGAGTCTTCTTTTCTCCAGGCTAAACAACCCCAGCTCCCTCAGCTGCTCCTCACAGGGCTTGTGTTCCAGACCCCTCATCAGCCTTGTTGCCCCTCTCTGGATGTGTCCGAGCATCTCAACATCCTTCCTAAATTGGGGGGCCCAGAACTGGACACAGCACTCGAGGTGTGGCCTCACCAGTGCCGAGTACAGGGGAAGAATCACTGCCCTGGTCCTGCTGGCCACGCTATTCCTGATCCAGGCCAGGTGCCATTGGCCTTNTCATCTGCAAATTTGCTGATGGTGGACTCAATCCCCTCATCCAGATTATCAGTGAAGATACTAAACAGGACTGGCCCCAGCACTGATCCCTGGGGGACCCCACGGGTGACTGGCCACCAACTGGACACAGCACCATTCCCACCACTCTCTGGGCCCAGCCTCCAGCCAGTTCTTAACCCAGTGAAGAGTGCTCCTGTCCAAGCCATGAGCTGCCAGCTTTTCCAGGAGGATGCTGTGGGAGACGGTGTCAAAGGCCTTTGATGAAGGATGAAGTCCAAATAGACAACATCCACAGCCTTCCCTGCATCCACCAGGCGGGTCACCTGGTCATACAAGGAGATCAGGTTGGTCAGACACGGCCTACCCCTCCTAAACCCACGCTGGCTGGGTCTGATCCCCCGGCCATCCTGTAAGTGCTGTGTAATAGCACTCAATATAAGCTGCTCCATAACCTCACCTGGTACTGAGGTCAGGCTAACTGGCCTGTAATTCCCAGGATCCTCCTTCCTACCCTTCTTGTGAATAGACATCACACTGGCCAGCTTCCACTCATCTGGGACCTCACCAGTGAGCCAGGACTGTTGGTGAATGATGGAAAGCGGCTTCACATGCTCACCTGTCAGCTCCCTCATCACCCTGGGATGGATCCCATCTGGTCCCATAGACTTATGAACATCCAAGCAGCTCAGCAGTTCCCTGACTGCCTCCTCCTGGATAACAGGGGGACCATGCTGCTCCCTGACACCATCTACAGCTCAGGAATTCAGTTGTCCTGAGGAGAAACTGTCTTTCCGCTAAAAACCGAGGCAAAGAAGGAGTTAAACACCTGCGCCTTCTCCCCATCTGCAGTCACTAAATCCCCTCCCACATCCAGTAGAGAACCGAGGTTGTTCTTACCCTTCCTTTTGCCATTAATATATTTGTAAAAACAAATTCTTCCCTGTGCCTGACCCTGGCAGCTGGCCAGGGCTCTGGCAGGAGCTGCCCCACAAATCACACCTAAATGGTTCTTTGAACGTGCTGAAGTGAAGAACATCCTTTCTCTGAAGAACTCTTGCCTGTATGGGAAGGGAGATAATTTTTCAGGCATCAATTCACCCTTCCTGGGAACACAGAGGCCGTTTTCCAAAGTAGTCCCAGATTTCCAAGGCCCTCCTTTAGCACAGCATTGCCCTGAACAAGGAAGAGCAGACAACGAACAGCTCAGAAGAGGAGCGGTGCCTCTCCCAGCCCTTTCTGCTTCCTAGTGAGAACTCAATGTGAAAATTCCTTGCCCTGGGGAAGGACATGCCTAAAAAGCTTCTAGGAAACGGGCATCCAGGTCTCAGCTCTCCAAAATGTCAGGAATATTTAGCATTTAGCCTACCCTGCTTCTTTAGCTGTGGAAGGTGGGGTGCTGGGTGGAAGAGGGGCAAGGGAGGCAAACCCCAAATCCCCTTCTGGCCTCGAGGCGCCCACGGAGCCTGATCCCAAAAGCTGAGCACTTCCTCTCTGACTGGAACAGGAGCAAAATCAAAGACCAGGTAAAACTTAAATACTTGCAAGGTCTGATACCTCGATGAACGTGATCCCAGCTGGGGGAGAGGCAGGAACAATAACCTGGAGACAGAGGGATCAATGCTCCAGCAGAATCAGCCGCTGCTGCCTCGATTACCGTAAGTAGGACAGACAGCTCTGAAGGTTAATAACGTTTAGCTGCAAAAAAGAAGCTACAAAAGGATTGGAAATAGATTTCAGAAAGATGCAGGGGTACAGTGGGGTCTGCACACATGTAAAACCTGCTGGAGGTTTATTTTAATATTACGGAGTATTATTGGGGCTCTGACATGAGCTTAAGGGTGGTTCAGGTTACCCTGGATTTCTAACCTTGAGGTTAATTGACAATTGTCATTGAGAATGTCTCCACTAATTGGTAAGCTTGATTAGACTTTAAAAATGTTGGCACTAAGTCTCCATATTTGGGTAAAAAAAAGGCTTTCCAGACTCATAACATACAATCAAGTGAAGTGAAATGACCTTCCTGCACCACTTTGATTGCTGTGCTTTATAAGCTGAATTTGATCATTTTTTTCTCCTCTCCTTCCATGTCCCAATGTCCTGGGTTTGGTTTTTGTTCCCCAGCCAGCCCCAATCTTTGCACTGTGTTTAGCTCGTAACATGAATTAGGAAAGCGATCTCAGCTCTGCTGCCGGCTCAGATTTGTGCAGATTTCCACAGGCAAGGCTGGAAAAGAGGAGGGTGCCCTGCCCAGGGCTCTCCAGCCCGGCTCTGCCAGGCCAGGCCTTGGTGGATTTTCTCTGTTTGTTTTCCCTCTCTCTCCTGTTTGCTTTTCCAGCAGGTATCGGATCTCCGCCGTGTTTGGATAACTCCAGCACAAGCTGGCACTGATCTCAGCGGAAGCTTTTGAGTCCCGGGATCATCAAAACACCAACAAATCCAGAGTGTGCTGAAAATCACTCAGCTCCCTTGTTTTGCATTAGTACAGATCCAGTTAATGAAAAAACGGGAAGCAGGCACGGAGCTGGGGCTGGTTCCTCTATACATTATTCAGCCTGGCACTGCCACACTGCCTTGGCTGGGCTAAACATTTAATTACAGATTCATTTGCTTTTTGGGTTCCCTGATGACATTTAATCCTTTCAGCTGTAATAAATGACTCCGGCGCTGGGTGCTCTTTAACCAAAGCACAAGGTTTTTTTTCATAACCTCTTTTTTATTGGAACATTTGGGGCTGGCTGGCTTTTTTTAATCAAAGCTCGGGGTCGGATTGCCTGGCTGGCATCAACAGCCCTGCATTGACAATGGCAGAGTTACGTTCATTGAATATTCTGCCTTCGTCCTGTGCCTTGGAGAAATCCAAAGAATGGCTCTGTTCCTGCCAAGCCCCTTTTTACCAGCAAAGAGAGGAGATTTTCCTCATTTCTTTCCCTCCCCCAACCCTTGCCCACAAGGACTGGCTTTTATTTTTCCCACGCTCTGTCATCTCCACTTGTGGAAAGCACCAAAAGTAAATATTTCACTCCTCTACTCCTTTTTTTTTTTTTCCTGGAGAACAGCTGAAATCCAGCCAGGCTGTACGACTGGATTATCCTCATCCAAGGATACAGACATCTATCATTTGCTGACTCCTAAAGTCAGGCAAGTTATGCAGAGCTCTGTGCAGAGCTGCTTGAGTCACCCGGGGGGGTGAATGGGGAGTGACAATGACAGAGATAAATCTGGGGCCCTTTCCAGATGCTGCCTGTGAATGGGCATTCCCAGCACAGTGCAGTTCCCTGGCTCTCTCCCAGCAATTCCTCCAAGGTTTGGGACACGTACAGATGCACAAATCCTGGAGTGGGTCACAATCCTGGGAAGGTTTGGGTTGGAGGGAGCTTTAAGCTCATCCTATCCCACCCCCTGCCATGGCAGGGACACCTTCCACTGTCCCAGGCTGCTCCAAGCCCCATCCAGCCTGGCCTTGGACACTTCCAGGGATCCAGGGGCAGCCACAGCTTCTCTGGGCACCCTGTGTCAGGGCCTCCCCACCCTCACAGGGAAGGATTTCACCCTATTTTCCAACCTAAATCTTGGGCAGGGCATGCTGTTCCCATAGGATTCCGATGATAAACTCCCACTCTTTCAGTTTAAAGCCGTTCCCCCTCGCCCCAGCACTGTTTGTGTAAAAAGTCACTCTCCCTCTTTTCTGTGAACTCCCTGGAAGCACTGAAAGGTCACAAATTGGATTTGACTTCCTCACTCCCGTTGGGTCCCTGGGCAGTGCCAAGGCTGCAGAAAAGCAGAACATGGATGAGCTGAGAAATCATGTGAGGGGTTGGAGATTGCAAAGGCACAGCCAGGGGAGAAAATCCTGCTCCAGCTTCTGATCTCATCCCAGCAGGAACATCCAGCAGGGACAAAGGCACAAGCAGGGGGTGTCAGTCGGAATGAAGTGGTGTTTAAGGTCCCTCCCAACCCAAAGCACTCCAGGATTCCATGACTGGATCCAGCTCTCAGTGGCTGGATCTGAGCTCCTGCACAGAGTTTATCTTCTGAATTTGGGAAGGGCACGCCCTGCCCAAAGGCAAGGACAGTCTGGGAAACCAAGGATGACTCCCTCGATGGCCAGCACTGCTCAGAATATCCCAAACATCCTTTATTTCCATTATTTCCTCTCTCCTGTCCTCGTGCCCTGCTGACAGCCCCAGTTCTCTGCTTTGTTCCTGGTTATTCCCAGCCTTTTCCTCTCCAATCCACGGCAGCATGGCAGCACCTGCCTTTCCAGGCAGGACAAAGGGCACCATCCACACTTCCCAGGAAAGGAATTTATTCGGCAGGAGCTCCTTCCCCGCTGTCTGTACAACTGCTGGTCCATCTGAGCAGCAGATTCCTACCTCTAGGAACTTAAACTTCCCCCAGACTGACAGAAGGCTGGGAGATAATTAAATACTGAGAAATCCTGGGAAAAAATATGGTGGGAATGGGGGAGAGACAGAGCCAAATGAGTGCCTTGGCTGTCGTGTGAGCTGAGAAAACTCCTGCTCCACGTGGCAGCCCGCGAGTGCCAGGAGTGAGAGGATGGAGGGGACAGGGACACACGGGCTCTGTGGGAAGAGATGATGTTACAAGGGGGGAGGCAGAGGTCAGGAAAGTGGGATACAAACCCAGGGGCTCATTAGTTCTGCTGCTCGTGGAACAACTGCCTGGAATCACCTTCGTTGCCGCTGCTGAAACAGCAGAGTTTAGCTCAAAATGTCACAAAGCTCTCCAACACCCCGGGAAAGCAAAACACCTTTTTAACGAGCAACAAGGCAGGGAAAGGGCCCAAAAAGCAGGAACAACGTCCTTCACGGAGAGCTGGGGAAACGAGCAAGGGCAGAGAATGAGCTCTTGGTGTTTAGGGGATCTGCCAATTCCAGGGACGTGTTCAACACCCTGCGGTGGCGACCTGGAGCCACTCTCCTGCAGCGCCTCGAGCTCAGAACCTCAGACAGAACCTGGCCCTGGCCCAGCCGCTGGTACAAACCCAAAACTACCCGAATGTACTCAGGCTACAGACACAGAGATACTCAACAAGGAACATGAGCTCTGGGGGATCAAAATTAAGGGACAGAACAATGAGATGAGGCAGCCTGGCCTTTGTGAAGGAGAAGATTAGAAAGAAGCAACATTCCAGGTCCCACCACTCCACGTTCCACAAATGTCTGGCACACTCACTCGCAACATATCATGGAATCATGGAGTGGTTTGGGCTGGAAGGGACCTTAAAGCTCATCCAGTCCCACCTCCTGCCATGGGCAGGGACAATTTCCACTGTCCCAGGCTGCGCCAAGCCCCACCCAGCCTGGCCTTGGACGCTTCCAGGAATCCAGGGGCAGCCACAGCTTCTCTGGGCACCTGTGCCAGGGCCTCCCCACCCTCACAGGGAAGAATTTTTTCCCAATATCCCTTCTAACCCTGCCCTCTGGCAGTGGGAAGCCATTCCCCCTTGTCCTGGCACTCCATCCCTTGGAAATAGTCTCTTTCCAGCTTCCTCGTTGGCTCCTTCAGGCCCTGCAAGGCCACACGGAGCTCACCCCAAGCCTTCTCCTCTCCAGGCTGAACAATGCCAGCTCTCGCAGCCTTTCCTCCCAGCAGAGCTGCTCCATCCCTCTGCTCATCCTGGAGCCTCCTCTGGGCTCTCTCCAGCAGCTGAGTTGTACTTTGAGAACAGCTTTCTCCTCAGCCAATCCTCCCACTCTTTTCTGTCATCTCCCTGTTTCCCTCCGTTTCCAGCCACCCATTTTGACCCTCACTGGCTTCTCCTCCCTGTCCCTCTGTGAGCTTTTTGGGCAATAAATATTCCTGGCTGCTTCTTCTCCTTCCTGGTCCCCAAAACCCCGAGGAGCTGTGTCTGTCAGCTGAGCAGCATCTCCCAGCCCCTGCTGGGCCTGCCACAGCCTGTTCCCACTGACAGGGAGCGTCTGGCAGCTCCCTGGGAGCCACCTGCCCGTGCAAACGTCCCAGCAATCCAAGCATTCCCTGCTCCCTGGGAGCCACCTGCCCGTGCAAACATCCCAGCAATCCAAGCATTCCCTGCTCCCTGCGCAATCCAACGTGCACAGGAGAAGGGCACCAGTCGGAATCACTGCGAGCACAGAAATGAGGGTTTGTGGGATTCACAAATCCTGGCCTGCTCCAGGTCACTGGGACAGCTCTGTCCTTCCCACCAGGAGTCCCTTCTCCTGCAGCTCTCAGTCCTGCAGCTCAGCCAGCGCCAGGATCATCCCATCCCATCCCATCCCATCCCATCCCATCCCATCCCATCCCATCCCATCCCACCCAGCCATGGCAGGGACACCTTCCACTGTCCC
>VWZT01013242.1:52834-63612 GCA_013397055.1 Pachycephala philippinensis
GGGAGGGGATGAGGAACCTTTGTGTGCCAACCTGGGCTTTGTGTCCTGGCTGAGAGGGAGAGAGCACCTGGGACACCCAGCACAGCAGCTGGATGAGCTTTGGAGAGGATTGCTCAGGAAGCCACGGGATCTGCTGAGGAACAAACCCTCTGGGGAGCTTCGACAGGAGCAGCTCCCTCTTTCCAGCAGTGCCCTGGGAGCCTGTGGAAAATCCCCTCCCTGCAGCAGCTCCAAGGCTGAATCCTGTGGGTGCTGCTTGTTTGGCTCCTGGGTGGCTGTGGCAGCAGCAGGATCCATCTGTCCCTCCTCAGAGGGAAATCTGAAAGTGCAGACGCTTCTTTCCCAAGGAATGGCATCCCAAAGACAGCGTCTGGGTTTTCCTGGGATGAGGGATGAACCTTTGTCCCAGGCTGAAGGAAACGGAACAGCAATATCTGCTAAACCACGGTGGAGCAGAGGTTTTTTGTTAACTCCTGCTTGGATCCAGCCTCCCCCTGGGCTTCTCCTGCCACAACACCCCCCCCAAATTACACATGGAGTTTGGCACGGGCAGGTGCTACAGCAGCATCTCCCACGGGCTCCCTGGTACAGGGTCACACAGAGGGGACCAAACCCTGCTGTTCTCTGCTGTCACTCCTCCAGCTCCTCTGGCACAGGCCACTCGTGCTGGGTTTTGCTAATCCTGGGCCTGGGCTTGAGCAAAGGCTGCTAAACCCAGCATCCCCAGTCCAGCCTTTCCTCATAATCCACCCACCACCCCAGTGGAAAAGAGAGCAGTGAATCAGCCAGCCCCCACGTGTTTGTCAGGTCTTCCCTGTCACTTCCCTCTTGACATTTCCATAATCCTGCTGTGCCTGCAATTAAGAACTTCAACAAAACGCCCGCTGCTCTCCCCCTCCTCCGCAGCACGGAGCAACAAAGCCGCACAGGCAGCGGCTCCTGCTGAAGCAAAATGAGCAAAACGAGCCGCCGAGGTCAGGGGCTTTTTCACAGCTGCCGAGGGATGCGAGAGATAAAAGGCCAGGGGTGTCAGAATTTCCTCCTCGGGTTGTGCAAGTGTAGCACGCAGCCCGATTGTATGTTTATTTATGGGGAGCTGCTCTGATAGCGTCTGTCAGAGCAAACCAGGCTCAGCCCTGCTGCTCCCAGTCAGCACCGGGCAGGCACTGGGAGCTGGCTCCGGAGGTGGGATCAGCCATTCCTGGAGGGAGCCAGGGCCCTGCAGAAGCCTCAGCTGCCTGCAGAGCCTTCACACCTTGGCTTCAGGGACACAGAAGGCTCCAGCTTATTCCAGTGCCTGTTCTTTTCCTCTGGGGTCAAACACAGGGATGAGAGGGATGAAGAGCAGATTTTCACCCCAAGGTAAGGTGTCCCCACGGCTTCTGCATAAAGAGATGTCCTCCAGTCCGACACATTCCTCATGGAAGGGGTTGTCAGGCATTGGAAGGGGCTGATGGAGTCCCCATCCCTGGACGTGCCCAAGGAAGGGCTGGAGGTGGCACTCAGAGCTCTGGGCTGGGGACAAGGTGGGGATGGGGCACAGCTTGGACTCGATGGTCTGGGACGGCTTTTCCAACCTCAGTGATCCTGGGATCCCACAGTCTGGGTCAAATGAGTCTCCCAAAGTGTACTTGGCACACTTGGGAGGACACAAAGCCCAGGTTGGCACACAAAGGTTCCTCATCCCCTCCCAGGCACGGAGCTGTCTCCGGGTGCTCTTAGGCTGGCTGGGAAAGCTGCATGGAGAAAGGAAGAAATGCTGTGGGAGGCCACTGCACCATCCACATGTATCCCAAAGTAGCTCTCCCTTCTCCCTGGAGCAGCTTGGGAAGGGCTCACGGAGTATCCCAAAGATACTGCTGTTCCATTTCCTTCAGCCTGGGACAAAGGTTCATTCCTCATCCCAGGAAAACCCAGACGCTGTCTTTGGGATGCCATTCCTTGGGAAAGAAGCGTCTGCACTTTCAGATTTCCCTCTGAGGAGGGACAGATGGATCCTGCTGCTGCCACGGCCACCCAGGAGCCAAACAAGCAGCACCCACAGGATTCAGCCTTGGAGCTGCTGCAGGGATGGGATTTTCCACAGGCTCCCAGGGCACTGCTGGAAAGAGGGAGCTGCTCCTGTCGAAGCTCCCCAGAGGGTTTGTTGCACAGCAGATCCCGTGGCTTCCTGAGCAATCCTCTCCAAAGCTCATCCAGCTGCTGTGCTGGGTGTCCCAGGTGCTCTCTCCCTCTCAGCCAGGATACAAAGCCCAGGTTGGCACACAAAGGTTCCTCATCCCCTCCCAAGGCACGGAGCTGTCTCCAGGTGCTCTTAGGCTGGCTGGGAAAGCTGCATGGAGAAAGGAAGAAATGCTGTGGGAGGCCACTGCATATCCCAAAGTAGCTCTCCCTTCTCCCTGGAGCAGCTTGGGAAGGGCTCACGGAGCCAGCAGGATGCCCAACATCAGCAGCACCGAAATGTTCAAACTCAGGCACACCCAAATGTCCGACACCCCTCCTGACACTGCTGGTCCTGCCCGTGAGCCAGAGCTCATCGTTCCCCTCCCCAAACCTCCTCCCTCGCCCTTCTGAGTGACCCCAACACCTCTCCAGGAGCCCTGACTGCTCCTCCTCACCTGCTTTCCTGCAGCAATGATTATTTCTGCCTATTTGCCATCCTCTAATTCCTCGAACCCTCCCTGGTTCTGAGTGCCCACTGTAATTGTGTCACACGCACATCTCGCCAGCTTAATTCCGCACTGATAAATGTCTTAACTTCAAATAATGAGTGGGGAGAGCCAGGACCAATAACTGCTCATTATTTCCCCATTATTTTTGCTTTGGTGCTGTGTAAATTAGCCGAGGAGCTCTGCACTCCTCTATTTTGACAATTCAATGGCAGCAGCCATTTCAGCAGTTGCTTTAACAATTCTAATTTGCCAGGTTTATTTCC
The DNA here is from genome assembly GCA_013397055.1 of Pachycephala philippinensis. Taxonomy (NCBI): domain Eukaryota; kingdom Metazoa; phylum Chordata; class Aves; order Passeriformes; genus Pachycephala; species Pachycephala philippinensis. Next base: position 55,770 of record VWZT01013242.1, read on the forward strand.
AAGAAATTCAGCCACCAGCAATTTGTCTATTTGCTCACACACCCTCTGGCATTCCTTCTGCAAGACTCTGCCTGCACATCCCGCCACAGAGGCTCCCGACTTCGCCAGTTTCCATCCTGTGATCCTCATTCTGCACAACACAAAGGAATTGTGATTAAAGAAAAATCAAAAAAAATTACAACTGCAAACTAAAAAGACTGAGCAAAATCTTTGAATGGGTCCTTTTTGCAGGGGATTAAAGGGGAAAAAGGAGTCCCGTGTCTCACTCAATTATTTCTTATCTGTTTCGGCGCTGCAATATGGGTTTGGATAATTTGTCGGAGTGGGATGAGTGCATCCATTATTTATGTATTTATCAGTTTTGGAGAGTTACCTGATGGCCATTCTGCTCCGTGGAGCTGCCAATCAGCAGAGTTCAGCAGCAGCCGCAGTGAGGAATCATGGAATATCCTCAGTGGGAAGGACACACAGGGGTTGTGGGGTGTCACTGCTGTCCCTGCACAGACACCCCAAATCCCACCCTGGGCATCCCTGGCAGCGGTGCCCAAATGCTCCTGGAGCTCCGGCAGCCTCGGGGCCGTGCCCATTCCCTGGGGAGCCTGGGCAGTGCCCAGCACCCTCTGGGGGAAGAACCTTTCCCTGAGATCCAACCTGACCCTCTCCTGACACAGCTCCAGCCCTTCCTGGAGTCCTGGGATCGAGCTCCTCACCCTGGGAACAGCAGCTGTGGCACAGCCTTCACACAGATGAAGAATTCCAGAACTGGACCATCCTTAGGAGCTGCTGAAAGGCTCACACAGCAAAAAGGCTTTGCTGGAAAAGCCTCAGGGCTGACACTGGGGTTGAACTCAGCATTCCCCAGTGCAGGAACAAAACAGAAATACAAACAAAAATAACACAAAGCAAAGGAGGTTTCACACCTTGGAAAGCCAGAGGCCTCTGGAAGTCCGTGTTTATGGCTGCCATAGGGAACTGGAGCAGCTCCCCTCTGGAGTCAGCTTGGGGAAGGGAATGGTGTGTGGAGACCTCAGAGCCACTTCCAGTGTCTGCAGGAGCTGCAGGGAAGCTGGGCAGGGACTTTTCATTAGGAACTGGAGTGCCAGGAGAAGGGGGGATCAAACTGAAAGAGGGGAAATTTAGCTTAGATACTGGGAAGGAATTCCTGGCTGTGAGGGTGCTGAGGCCCTGGCACAGGGTGCCCAGAGCAGCTGTGGCTGCCCCTGGATCCCTGGCAGTGCCCAAGGCCAGGTTGGATGGGGCTTGGAGCAGCCTGGGACAGTGGAAGGTGTCCCTGCCATGGCAGGGGGTGGGACTGGATGAACTTTAAGGTCCTTTCCAACCCAAACCATTCCCTGATCCTACATTTTCCATCGGGAGCATTTGGTGCTGCTGCAGAGGGTGGCAGAGGGAACATCTCAGGGTAATAAACAGTAATTAGGGAGTTGTGCTATCAGACTGCTCAGACACAGGCCAGCACCCCCCAGAACATCCCAAAGCACTCCATCCCGGAGCTCACAGGATTGATGGCTCTGCTCCAGCAGTTCCAGCTGCACTCTGCCCACCAGCCCGCTCCTGCTGGAGTCAGGGGTGTCAAACAGCTCCCAGTGCACACACAGAGCCACGGATTTCCAAACCCAGTCACAACCAAACCAGGGACAGGTTCAGGATCTTGTCATTCCCCTCAGCAGGAGGGAAAAATAAAAAATCTAAAAAAGGAGTGTTGTCACCCAGGCATTTTGAGCCAAGAGGTCACAAAGCCAATCACTCTGCCCTACCCAGGAGCTGCTGGATGAGGAGTCCAGCAGCCAAACAATACATTTTTTTTTCTTTGATTGATTTGCACATTGTGAAAGTTGGGAGAGAGAAGAAGAGAGCAAAGGCAAGGCCATTCTGCCTTGACTACAATATCTGCTTCCACAAAATTGAAAAAGTCTTTTTGGAGCGCTTCTGAACGTCTCAAAAATCAAGTTAAGGAAAGGTCTGAAATGAAAAGTCAGCTCAACAGAAAAGAAGCAAAAAGAGTTTGCAGAAATGTCAGCAGAAAGTACTTGTCTTTTTCTCCCCGGGGGTTTTTGTTCTAAAACAATCTGGTCAAATCACTCCAGAGTGGCGATTAGCATCAGTGTTAGCAAATCTTCATTCTGTGCAAAAACAAATCAAATGCATTAAAATGCCTGCGAGCGCACTTCTGGTGGGAGAAGGACGGCCCAGCCCTGGACTGGGAGGAAACACGTTTAGATTGGAAATTAGGAAGGAATTCTTTAGCCAGAGAGTGGGGAGGCTCTGGCACAGGGTGCCCAGAGAAGCTGTGGCTGTCCCTGGATCCCTGGAAGTGTCCAAGGCCAGGCTGGACAGGGCTTGGAGCAGCCTGGGACAGTGGAAGGTGTCCCTGCCCATGGCAGGGGGTGGCACTGGATGGTTTTAAGGTCGCTTCCAGCCCAAACCATCCCACGATTCCAAGTTCCCTTCAACACCTCAAGTGCAGGTGCTGAGGCTTTGCAGGGACCCCTCCCCTCCCTGGGCTGGCCGAGCAGAGCACGGGGAAGGAAAAGCAGGAATGAGGGATTCCCAGGATTCTCCCTGCCGCTGTTCAGCGCTCCACTGACCCTGAGGCACAGCAGGAGTTGCGGGGCAGCACTGCCCTCCATTCCCAATGGGAATTCCCTAGGGAGTCCATGAATCCCTGATTCCCGAGCAGCTGCTCTGCAGATTTCCCTGCTGTGTAACCATGGTGTGAGCTCCTACCCCAGCCAGGGCTGGCATCCCCAACAGCCCGTGCTGCGGGGACACTTCTGTCTCGGGTGGCACACGAGCCAGCAGCAGGGTCATGTCTGGGACGCATCCGATCTGGGAGACCATCTGCAGTAATTAATGGGATTAAACTCCACCATTCACCTGAGCACCTCAGCTTTGCACCACTCCTCGACTTCAAGAGCTCATCTGCCAACAAGGGAACACAAGAGGACAAGAGGGAATGGCCTCCAGGTGCACCAGGGAAGGTTTAGGTTGGGCATTAGGGACCATCTCTCCACTGAAGGGCTGTCCAGCCCTGGCACTGCCATCCAGGGCAGGGGCAGAGTCCCCATCCCTGGAGGGATTTCACAGACGTGTGGATGTGGCACTTGGGGACATGGGGCATTGTGGTTGCCTTGGCAGTGCTGGGTCAATGATCTCGAAGGTCTTTTCCAACCTAAGTGATTTTAGGATTTTCTAAGGGGACAGAGATCCCCAGGGGTGTAACCCCAGCGTCCTCCCAGCTGGTCTTCCATTACCCTGCACCAGTCTGGGCATTTCAGCTGGGTCTCACAGGGCCTCTTGCAGGAGGCAGCAGCTCTCCCAGTCCATTTTTCCTTCTCATTTGGTGGTGGCAACCTTCTGCCATTGGGATGGGGCAGATGACATCATTCCCTGCACTGGATGTCACCAGCTGGAGCTCATCCCATCCTAAGACAAGCCCAAAAAAGTCAAGCAACACATCACTCTAAGGAGGCTCCCTCAGGTCAGGACAGAGACACGAACAGCAGAGCTGCTACTTCCAGAGAATTCCTGCAGCTTTTAGCTCCAAACACTTTCCAAAATCCACCTGCACACTGCAGCTCCTCACGTGCAGTGCAGCTCTCCCAAGAATCATGGAGTTGATGGGTTCTCTGGGTTGGAAGGGACCTTAAAGCTCATCCTGTTCCACCCCCTGCCATGGCAGGGACACCTCCCACTGTCCCAGGCTGCTCCAAGCCCTGTCCAGCCTGGCCTGGGACACTTCCAGGGATCCAGGGGCAGCCACAGCTTCTCTGGGCACCCTGTGCCAGGGCCTCCCCACCCTCACAGGGAAAAATTTCTTCCCAATCTGACCGTGCCCTGTGGCAGTGGGAAGCCATTCCCCTTGTCCTGTCACTCCATCCCTTGTCAATATTCTCTCTCCATGTTTCCCATTGGCTCCTTCAGGCCCTGGAAGGCCACACTGAGCTCACTCCAGATCTTCTCTCCAGGCTGAACCATGCCAGCTCTCCCAGCCTTTCCTCCCAGCAGAGCTACTCCATCCCTCTGCTCATCCTGGAGCCTCCTCTGGGCTCTCTCCAGCAGCTCCAGCTCCTTCCTGTGCTGGGCCCCAGGGCTGGGGCAGCTCTGCAGGTGGGGTCTCACCTGAGCGGGGCCGAGGGGCAGAATCCCAGCCCCTTCCCTGCTGCCCACACTGGGGACCAGCCCGGCACGGGGCGGGACTGGAGGTGGCTCTGGGAGTGAAGCACTGAGCAGTTCCAGGGCTGCAGGGAGCAGCACACGGGGAGGCACAGAAATGATCCAAGTGACACTGGCAGGTAAATACTGGGCTCATCCCACCCAGGGCATGGACAGGACCAACAGCGGGGCCAGGAGGTGCGGGAAGAGATGCCTCTGTCAGCCACCGAGTTCAGGGGCTGAGCACCCCAAGCCCCGCAGCCCGAGGGCCGTATCCCTGCCTGGAATAACAAAAACGCCCAGGAACCGCTGCTGCCTGTGCTTCTGCTGCCGTGGAAGGACAGCTCCGGCTATCGCAGCGAAGCACAGAGGGAACAGGAGGAGGACAGAAAAAACACACCCCCAAAAGCACGAAAAGCTGGAATCTGCTCAATTCAGGGCTCGGAGAAGCCAACCCAACCAATCGCTGCGCACAAATGTGATTACCAGGGTCTGTCTGGCACTGCGGGATGCAGAAAGGCTTTTCTTCCCCTCCCCTCCCCTCTCTCCAAGGATCCGGATTCCTCTGAAGGAGTAGAGGAGGGAGGGGAAGCGCAGAGTGTCCGCACATCGCTGCTGCGAGGCGACAATCGGCGCTGGCCGCTCGCAGCTCCGCGCCTCGGCTCCGAGCTGCTTTTGTCGGGAATGGCTGGGAGCTGCCGCAGCATCCCCGCCGCCGCAGGGAAAGGTCGCTGCTGCCACCTGCAGCCCTCTGGAGACGCTCCCTGCCCGAACCCGGGTCAAACGGGAGGGACGGGCCGGGATAACGAGGGGTCAGCCCGGCCAAGGGTCAGCCCCTCGAGGGGTCAGCCCCGCGGAAGAGCCGCTGGTCAGGGTTGGCGGCGAGGCAGGATCCTGCTGCTCCCGCGGCGTGTGCCATCCTCGGATGCAGAAGGGTGCCAGGCGCTTTCCTGCCCTGCCTGACCCGCCAGGCTGGCACAGAGCGCCCCAAATATCAGGGGTAGAGGGAGGTGACGGAAATCTTTGGGGAGAACGCAGCGATGGTAGAGCTCACGCCTCCGGATATTGGCTTTATTGTGATGCCACCCCAAAATAACCCCCAAAGAGCTTTCCCAGAGAAGCCGTGGCTGCCCCTGGATCCCTGGAAGTGTCCAAGTGTTGGATGGGGCTTGGAGCAACCTGGGGCAGTGGGAGGTGTCCCTTCCATGGAATGAGATGAGCTTTAAGGTCCCTTCCAACCCAAACCATTCCACGCTTCTGTGACCCAAGGAAAGCCTCCAGGTGCAAATCCAGCAGCTCCAGCAGCACACCCTCCTCCGGCGAGGGTACTTTTCCAGCAGGGAACATCAGGACAACGTGGAGGTCTGTGCAATGGGGTGATTGGAATCTGAGATGTGCAATTAATACTGGAGCACAGATTGGGTGCCTGGCAGCTCTCCCAAAGCCCGAGGTAACGTCAAGCGTCTCCTCCTCTATAAAAAGACAGAACTTAATCTCAAAGGACTCTGGATGTTCACATCCTGGGAAGGCACGCTGCCAAGAATACAGTTATTTTCTTTACAAAACCTGGCCTAATCCCATATTACTCCTAAGATCAGCTGTGCCCTCTGAAGGAAATTGAGCCCGGACATAAAGAAACAGTTCTGCCCTAAAAAAACCCCACCAAACACCATCCCCACCCTACTGAGAGCCTGCAGAGCAGACACACACAGCCATAAACCTCTGATCTCCACATGCCGAAAACAAAACACCAGGAAACCTGAAACAGGAGAGAAAAAGCTGTAAACTGTCCCTCAGACTGTGTGATGACACAAGGAAATAACCCCCAGGACCCCAAAACCAGCGGCAAAAAGCAATGGATGTGGTAGCAAGGGCTATTGCTAATTAACAGGAAATTTCACCATCTGTAAGATCCCCCCAGGGTTCTCTACACCAATCAATCTCTACTCTGAGAGGGAATGAAACTTCAACCAAATCATTATTCCAAAAGTATGAACCTGAAAGCTCCTGCAAGAGTTAATAAGGGGGATGAGAACCCCAGGCTCTACACTCAAAATAAAAGGAGTCCTAAAGCTCTGGATTCATATTTCAGCCTGACTTTAGTGCTAAATGTCGACCAATTTTGACAGAAATCCATCACCCAAATAAAATTTGAGGGTCTGAAGCAGAGAGTTGAAGCATAAAAATATACTGCAAAGGCACATTTAAAGACCAGGTCTAAAATTAGTTGTTTGACACAGGGAGTTTTAACAGTGCTGCAATCCCTCCTTCCTGCACTGAGTTTCTTCTCTAAGCTCACACATGGCTAAAAACATATTTTTTTATAAGTTATAGCTTAAAAGGAAGGATTCTCCTCCGAGTTCTGCCGTGCTAGGACAGGTTTCATCATTTAACACAAGTTTACCAGGATCAGTGGAACTCCCCAGGTTTGTTGACCACTTTCCCAGGATTTAATAAAAGTTCAAGTTGTTCAGCCCAGCTCTGTAAATTTGACAAGAAATGCGTTTAACAATTCCAGTAAGTTATTTCTGCATTCCAAAGCCTGTGATATTCATCTTTTCTTTCAAAAAAAAGATGCCTTATCCTCTTCCTAATACAGAGGAAAGATGTAAAGATCCCCTAATCTTTGAAGGAAGGTGTCTTCAAACCCTCCACGCTCCTCGTGCATGAAAATAAATCCATAGGAAAAGAGGAGCTCATGCTTGGAATGTTAACATATTGTAGCATCAATTATGATATTTATCACGCAGGGAATGAGAAGTTAGCAACCATTTATAGCCCAATTCCAGTAAACATTACTGCCTTTCCCAGCACATACACACACCCCCACAATTAATCAGAGGCAAAAGTCGTCCCAAATAAACCCGAGAGGCAGCTTTGTTTTCCCCATCTCCACGGAGGGTTTTACCAGGAGTGATCCCCCAGCCCAGAGCCTCAGGGAAGCCGCTGGGAAGACCTTTCCCTGCTCCCTGTGTGGGAACTGCTCGTTCTGAGGAGGAACAGCATTTTGGGGGGCACCTGGTGGCACAAACGCCCCATGGAGGGGTTGGCAGGCACCTGGAAGGGGTGGCCGAGGAACAGCTGGACCTGCACGGTCCCCTCTGGTCCCCAGGGGCCAGGACACTTCTCCAGCCACCCTATAAAGAGATGTCCAAGTGTTTGCCACCACCTGGGATGGGTGGACCCAGCAGCAGTGACACAAAGCCCAAGTTTTCCCATAAAAACACAACCCAAAGCTTCATTGGACACAAAACGGGACAAGTGACCCTGAACTCAGAGCCCCGGCCCTCAGCAAGGCCACTGCCCACCAGCAGCACCAGTTTGGGACTGGTTTTAGCCCTGGAGCTGGAGAGGGACGTGCAGAGGCGGGACCTGCTTCAATGAGCTTCAGAAGATCCACTCAGGATGGACACAGGGAGCGTCCCCACAGAGCCCCAGGGACCCAGCACAAAGTCCCAGAGCAGGGACCTTCCACATCCCCTCCTCACACCCCCCCGGAGCAGGGACCCCCCACACCACGTCCCCTTGAACCCCAGTTCAGGGACCCCCCCTAAACCTCCAGACCAGGGACCTCAACAGCACCTCTGCACAAATCCCCAGTCCAGGGAACCCCCCAAGCCCCCAGACCAGGGAACCTCCCCAAAGCCACACAGCAGGGACCCCCACACCA
>VWZT01013242.1:71664-154128 GCA_013397055.1 Pachycephala philippinensis
CAGGAGCACCAGGGTGTGACGGGGACAGAGCAGGGGGCACTGGGGCAGGAGCACAGGAGCACAGGAGCACCAGGGTGTGACGGGGACAGAGCAGGGGGCACTGGGGCAGTGCTGGGGGTGAAGCCCAGGTGCTGCTGGACCACGGGGAGCAGGGGTCAGCAGGATACCAGAGGGGAATGGAGGGGTCAGCCAGGCTCCACCTCCCTGTTGGTGCCAAAGGCATCTCACCCTTGCATCGTTCCTGAACACAGCCATGGGCTTTGTCTCCAAATGCCTCGGGAGGGTCAAGTGCAGGCTCAAAGGGGCTGCAAAGTTTGGCTGCTTGGAGCAGGGTTGGTGCTCTCCCTGTCAGACCTGGCTCCCTATCCCAGTGCCCGGCTGTGGCAGCACTTGGCAGGATCCTGCTGGGAAGGGTATAAAAATAACTCCCATTTCCCCTCTTTGCATGGCCTTTACATTTCAGTCTTTATTTACACAAGTTGGGGGTGCTCAGCCAGGAGAAACAAAGGCACCAAGGAGACCTTAAAACCCCTTCCTGTGCCTAAAGGGGGTCCAAGAGATCTGGAGAGGGACTTGGAACAAGAGATGCAGTGACAGCACAAGGGGGAATGGCTTCCCACTGCCAGAGGGCAGGGATGGATGGGATATTGGGGAGAAATTCCTCCCTGTGAGGGAGGTGAGGCCCTGGCACAGGGTGCCCAGAGAAGCTGTGGCTGCCCCTGGATCCCTGGCAGTGGCCAAGGCCAGGTTGGATGGGGCTTGGAGCAGCCTGGGACAGTGGGAGGTGTCCCTGCCCATGGCAGGGGGTGGAACTGGGTGGGCTTTGAGGTCCTTTCCAACCCAAACCATTCTGGGATCCTGGGATTTGCCTTAGGGAAGCCCTGCTTGGATCCAGCACGGCGGGAGATGTTCCATCTCACAGGGCTGCTCTCGTGGCAGGATGGGACCCAGCTGTCACTGCCCACCCCAGCCAGCCCAGAGGGGACAGGACAGCACTCACCAGTGGATTAGGTGGATATTTGGAAAACAGCACAGGAATGTGGGGAGAGGGCAACGGGACCAAAGTCAGCAGGGCTCAGCTCCCTGGGAGAAGAAACCTGCTTTTATTTCTCAGGCCCTAAAATCCTTTTACCTTTCCCTACAATTCCCCACACCTATGCTTAAAGGCTCTGCTGAATCAGGGCCCAAGAGCAGCTCCCTCTGCACCAGCTGATGGAATGACACTGGATCAGCCGAGCTGGTGATGCCAGGGGGGTGAAGGCATCTCCAAGGGCCAATGGCTTGCAAGGATGCCAGAGGAGGAGCTGGCAAAGCAATGCCTCCGGCGGGCTGGGCTCGCCAAACGCCTCCTCCCACACAGTAAATTCACCCCCAATTAAAAATGTATCTGTTTGCTTTCCTGAGATTGATCACACATTTAATCAGGCACTGCTCAGATATAGAGTAGCACTGAAAGGCAGAGATAATAAAGAAATCATTCTTTTAAAGGAGTAGCTGCATTGCAGATCAATTTCTTCAAAACCTTCATGTGCACAGAAATCCTCTGGGATGAATATTTCATAAGGGGAATAACACTGTTAAATTAATAAAACCTCTGCATGCCTAGTTATGAACTACAAAGATTGCTGAAGTTGTTCTAAAAAAATCCTCCTGTTCACACTTTGTACATCAATTTATGACAGAGTCATAGCTGGACCCCGAGGGAAACAGAGGAGAAAAAGGGACCCTTTTGATGTGAGGGATTTTCGGTAAGTGGGAAGAGCTGCACGGACACAACTGCCCGGCGAGGGCAGGCAGCGCTGCTGGGAAGGGGAAACGGGATTTTCCAGTGGCAGCAGGGATATGCTGAAATTAATTATGCTGAACGTTCCTTCCTGCCTCTCTCAGGCTGCAGGGGAAGGACCTGAGGAGCTGGAGTGGCCTGAAGTGAGGGGTGTGAGGCCTCTGGTGTCCATCTCCAGATACTCCTGGGTGTCACTGGGGCCACGTCTTCAACACCAGTCCCTCAACTGGGGGGGTGGGAAAGGCTTCATCCAGCTGGGGGCACTTGGTCTGTCCAGCTGGAGAAGAGGAGACTGCGGCCAGACCTCATCCTGACCCAAAGCTTCTTCCCAAGGGGCAGCTCCAATCTCTGCTCGGGGACCAGGGACAGGACCCAGGGAGCAGCTGGAGCTGTGTCAGGAGAGGGTTAGGTTGGATCTCAGGGAAAGGTTCGTCCCCCAGAGGGTGCTGGGCACTGCCCAGGCTCCCCAGGGAATGGGCACGGCCCCGAGGCTGCCAGAGCTCCAGGAGCGTTTGGACACCGCTGCCAGGGATGCCCAGGGTGGGATTGTTGGGGGGTCTGTGCAGGGCCAGGAGCTGGATTTGATCCTGATGGGTCCCTTCCAGCTCAGGTTATTCCATGATTCTGTGATTCCTTGTTGTGGGACCAGAATTGGGGTGTTCATCTAGATCAGGGGGACCTGAATCCACACGACAGGGACTTGGGTCTGTCTCCATCCTCACCCTTGGTCATGCCTCCCCAGAAATCCCATCCTGGTTGTCACTGCTCCCTCCATTCCCATGCTAAGACCCCACCTGAGACTTCCCAGGGGAAAATAAACTTCCACTGGAAAATTACTGCCTTCTCCATCCATTCTTTCTGTCTCTACAAAGCTCGCTCCCCTCGCTCTCCTTCTCCCCAGCGAGGCCCTCGCCAGCTCGGTGGCAGCTTTGCAGAGCCTTCTCCTGCAGGCTGCTCCCAAACTTGAGAGGAACTCATCAGCTTTTAGCAGGCAAAGACAGAGAGAGCTCGAAACCACCATATTGATCTTCCTTTCCCTTTGAAATTTTCCCGAAGTAGCGCCAAATAAAAATAGAACAAAAATATGTATCACCGCTTCCCTACTTGTAGCTGATTTGTCTACTTGGCATTATTTTCTTCAGCGGGGAAGAGGGTGAGGCGCACAAAGGGGGCAGAGGCACGGGATAAATAAGTAAGAATGTAAAATTGGGTGTTTTGAATTTTTTTTTTAATGTTAACCAGATAATGTATTCATAATCTTCCCTGCTTACGACCAAAAAATGAGTGCTCGCCTTTTGAAGCCCTCATCTGGCAGGGAGAGATAGCAGATTTCTAAGAGCATTTTTTATGCTCCTTTGATGACTGCGAGGGGAAAAAAAAATATTCAGAGAGCCGAAATGACATTTTTCTATAAATTTCACACAGCTCTGCAGGCATGTAGGCATGGAGGCATTCATTAAGATTAGTTGGAATTACTTAAGCACCGTGAATTTTCTCCATCAAGTTGGTAACTGGAACACTGCGGATTAGTTATTGATCAGCTGCCATTAATACTTGGGGCTCTTTCCATGCCTGTTGTTGGGCTTTTTGTTGCTCCTTCCCCCCTCTCTTGTGCGAGGCGAAGCTGTGAAATTCGCAAATTAAAGAGGCGCTCTTCAGTCTCTCCTTTGTTTTGGGGAACAAAAAAAAACCCCGAACAGAAAATAGAACTCCTTTGTTCATGCAAATCTCTATCTGCTCTGCCTCGCTGCCTCCCCCCTCTGCTCCCCCACGGCAGCCCACATTTGGGGTGGCTCTCAGAGCTGCTGCGGCAGTCCTTCCATAGAATCACGGGGTGGTTTGGGTGGGAAGGGACCTTAAAGACAACCTAATTCCACTCCTTTCCATGGGCAGGGACACCTTCCCCTAGCCCAGGTTGCTCCAAGCCCTGTCCGACCTGGCCTTGGACCCTTCCAGGGATGGGAAGGGCAGTGCCTTTCCAGCAGGGCCTCTGGAAGCGTGGTGGGGTCTCCCAGTGGGATTTCAGCCCACCAGTCCTGCCGATGGATTTGGAGAGGCCAGGAGCCGGGAATTCTGGCTGTGTACGGCTCTGCCCCTCCTGAGAGGCCCTGGAGATAGCAAGGATGAACTCCCAGCACCTTTTCCTACACAGGGGGATGTGCCAGGCCATAGAGTCATTTCCCAGAGCTGTGCAGATCCCTGCTGACCTCACCCACAGCCAGGGCTGGACTGGGCACCAGCAGCTGCAGGAAGGCATGCTTTGGGATTTGGCTGAGGCTGAAAACTGAATTTGAACTGCGTGGGACCTTCAAAGAACTTGATCTCCACCTCTCTAGGCCTTCGACTTTCCTGTTTATCCATGATTCCTACTGGAAAGCTCCTGGTTTTCAGTGATGCTCATTCCTGTGAGGAGCACAGTGACAGAGTCGAGTCCTTCCCAGCCAAACTTCAGCCCGGCCAAGCTGGAGACACAAAACTGTTTTGTTCATTTAAGCAACAGGGTTGTCCCAGAACTCCAGGGGGATTTCCTCCTCTGCTCCAGGTGCCTCAGCCCTGTGGGGTGTGATCCTCCCCACACACTGCTCAGACCCTCTGCTGAGGCACAGCCCTTTCTCACAGGAGCCAGGTCTCCTCTCCTTCCCCAGAAGGTTTTCCTGAGCCTCTTTGGGAAGCTGGCCTCCAAACTGGGCACCTGGACACCAAACGCTGACCTTCACTGGACCATTCAGAGCCTGTTGGACCTGCACAGCTGAGTGTGAGGTGGCAGGAAGGAGGAGGCAGCAGCAAACCTGAAACGCTCACTGCAGGGTAAATCCCACAGGAATTGGGATGGAATTGCTGGCTGGACCTGTTCTCCAACCAGCATCCCTGAGCAAAGCTCCAGCCCCACAACAGCAGTGCACGGAGCTGGTTCTGGCTGTTCTGTGTCCAGACCACCAGCTCCTGTCAGCTTCACCTTTTCCTTCTGGTTGCCAAAAATCCCCTGCCCCGAGTCTGAAGAGCCCCGCGGAGGATTTGCCACATTTCTCGTCGGAGCAGCTGTTTCTCAGCAGGTTCTGGAATAAATGACCAAGGATGACTTTGCAAACGAGCATCCAGAGGAGCTCCAGGCAGCTGCTGCTGCAGGAGGAGCACAAGGCTTCACTTCCCTGCACACAGCTCCTAAAAGGGTTTCTGTTCTTCCACAAGGATCTGCCACCAGCAGCACTGGAGTGGGACCCTCAGGGTGTCCTGCCTCCGGCTGCCCCAGGCTGAGGGAAGCTCTGGGATGGAGTGGGACACACTCTCCGTTATCCAAACAGGGGCTAAACCAGCTCAATTCACATATTCCTGTTTCTAAACTGCAGTTTCAGGAAGGGGGGAATGACAAATGGGAGAGCCCCGTGTCAGTGACAGGGAGTAGGAGTTTCTTCCCCACGGGATGCAGCTCCAAGGTGATGGCTCCATTCTCATCAGGATAATTTGCCTCCTCCTTTGCAGGAAGGCAAAAGCGTCACCTTTCCCAGGTCCAGGCCTTTGGGGTGGGAAGGAAGATGTGCCAGTTCAAGCACCACATCTACACCTGGAAAAGCCAGATTTGGGCCCAGAATTTTTACCCTGTGACCTCCCCAGGCACCAACTTCCAGCTGTTCCAATGGAATTTATGGAGCATCCCCAGCATGTTTCTCTGTTAAGGCCCCTGGAAGTGAAATCTCTCATTCCTCAGTCCCTTGCTGCTGTGTAGTGCCCAGGGAAGCTCCAGGGCTCCCTCTGGATCCTCTCTTTAGCCATTCCTGTGGTGCCTAAATTCCCTTCCCTGAGGTACAGTCAGGAGCAGAGGCTTTATCAGGACACTGTCAGCTCTTCCCCAGGATCCTGGAGCTGACAGAGAGCCACAAGAACTTCACAGACCTTGATTCTTTGTGCCTTGTCAGCTCCAATGGACCCGTGGTCAGGCTGAAAGAGGAGAAATTTGGGAAGGAATTGTTCCCTGTGAGGGTGGGGAGGCCCTGGCACAAGGTGCCCAGAGAAGCTGTGGCTGCCCCTGGATCCCTGGAAGTGTCCCAGGCCAGGTTGGACAGGGCTTGGAGCAGCCTGGGACAGTGGAAGGTGTCCCCGCCCAGGACAGGGGGTGGAATTGGATGAGCTTTAAGGTCCCTTCCAACCCAAAGCATTCCATGATTCCATGCTCCTAGTTGTGAGCCGGCTGGAGCTGTGAGGGTGCTGGAATTGGCCTCCAGAGGCTTCCATCAGGAAGGAAACGTGTCTGAGGTGGAAGCTGTCCCTCGGTTTGTCTGTCTGGCAGCACAGCAGTTCCTGAGGCTGGGAGGAAAGCTGTGAGTTATCTCTCCTCAGGGATGTGTAAAGTCCCGTGGAATGTCCTGCGTGGGATGTCTGCTCCTTCCCTTCACAATCGCTGTTTCATGGGATATTTGTCCCGGGGATGCCTGGACATGGCTGGACTCCCTTCATGCCCCGCTCTGGTTCTGGTTCTCCAGGGACGTTCCAACTGATGTGTGTTCTCAGGTCCTCCTGGGATGTGCACAAGAGGCAGGGAATATAATTTATTCTCTGCTGGGTTGCCACATTCCCTGCTTTCCATGTGCTGTCTTTCCCAGGGAATCCCAGAGCCCTCTTGGGTGGTGCTGAGCTGCAGCAGGAGCCCAGGGCACGGGCGTTGCTCTGACCCCAGGTGATGCAGACCCAGAGCAACCTGGATTTGCATTCCTGGCTGGGTCAGCTGTTAAACAAAGAGATGTTATTTCTGAGAGGCTGAGCAATAAAAAACATGGAAATGAAACAGCGAGGCAATTCCTGAGGGAACCATGTCACAGGGAGAAAATCCTGGAGCAATACTTTTTGCACATTCCAAACCCATCCCTCTCTCTCCCCTCTCCTTCCTTCCTTTTTATTTTTTTTGGCAAGGAAACAGCTCATCAAGTGAAATCGAAGTCTAAAAATCTCTCTAAAAATCCTTTATGCCGGGGAAGAGAATATTTCAATGAAAAACAAGTCTGCCAGAATTACATTCAATACTCCTAACAAAGTTAAAGGAGATATCACTGGGAAACAGCATCCCTCGATGGAACACGGGTAGGAGAGCTGGGAAGGACGGGAATCCTCACGGGAAGGGGGAGGCAGAGGAGGGCTGGAAATGTCCTGGTCTGTAAGGAGAGAAGAGACAGAGCAAAGGTTTTCCAAAGCCTCCCTGTGTGTGGAATACTGAGGGCAGCTGAGGGCTGAGGTTCCCCTGTGCAAGGAGGGGATGGGGTGAGTTTCCCATCCCACCCATGAACCTCGGAGCTGTGAAACACAACACAGGCACATTTTTCCAGCTCCACGGGGAACCAAGCCACCAGCCCACTCCCCACACCAAATCTCTGGCTCCTGAAGCTTTGGTCTGGACTAAGGAAAAATCTCCATGATGTGAGATTTCATCATCCTGGGTGTCTGAGGGCACTTCCCACATTCCTGCTCAGAGCAGGAGGCAAAGGGAAGCAGATAGAGCCTGGCAAAGGTTCTGAACCTGCTTGGAGGAGTCCACAGGAGCTCCCCTGGTCACCCTCAGCATCTCTGGATACTCCCTGAACCAACAAGGAACAGTTCGGGCTCGCAGCCAAATCCATCTCAGGTTTAAATGAAGGGTTTGTTGTTCTGGAGAAGCAGGGAAATTGTCAGCGCCACAGACACCTTAATTAAAATCCAAACCCTGAATTATTCAGCTCAAAACAGCGAGAGCTGCAGCACAGGTGGAAGGGATTTCTCCTCCCTCCTGCCCAGCCCAGCCCCTGCAGCCCTTGGCTCGCAGAGCCACCACGGCAGAGCCCAGGAGATCCCTGGTTCTGAGCAGGATAACACGTGGCTGTGTCCCTGGCACAGCTGTCCCAGGGAATACAGAGAAGAACATAAATAAAAAGCGTGGGGGGTGTTCTCCCAGCCTGCGTGGCTTCATCTCCCAGTTTTCTTCAGGAAAAATGGCTTCTGGGAGAGCAGGAACAGCTTTTGACACTTGGAAAGTCAAGCTTGGTGAGAGCTCCCAGATTTTGATGGGAATGAATGGCCGTGTGGTTCTGACCATCAGCACACGAACTCCCACCCATGGAGTGTTTTCCAGGTGTTTTTGGCCACATAAAGTTCCTCTCCAAGGGTGGGATAGCTGAACAATAGTTTGGCAGAAACCAACATCTCACAAACAACCACCACGCAGAACCAGAGGATCATGGAATTGTTTAAGTTGGAAAAGCCCTCTAAACCCATCGAGTTCAACCATTCCCCAGCCAAGGCCACCACTGACCCCCGTCCCCAGGTGCCACAAACACAGGGTTTGAAATCCCTCCAGGGATGGGGCCTCCACCACTGCCCTGAGCAGCTGTGACAGAGCTGGACAGCCCTTTCCATGAAGAAATCCCTCCTGATGTCCCACCTGAGCCTCCCCTGGCCCAGCCTGAGGCCGTTCCCTCTCCTCCTGTCCCTGTTCCCTGGGAGCAGAGCCCGACCCCCCCGGCTGCCCCCTCCTGTCAGGGAGTTGTGCAGAGCCACAGGGTCCCCCCTGAGCCTCCTTTGCTCCAGGCTGAGCCCCTTTCCCAGCTCCCTCAGCCGCTCCTGGGGCTCCAGCCCCTTCCCAGCTCCGTTCCCTGCCCTGGACACGCTCCAGCCCCTCCATGTCCCTCTTGTCATGCGGGGCCCAAATCCAACCCAAAACTGACCCCAGGATTTGAGCTGTAGCCTCAAAGTAAGTCCAGACTTGCTGGTTACGTAAGTTCCTGTATTCATTAACTTTCTGAAATAATCAGTATTAAATGTTCTTTTTTTTTTTATTTCGCTGAAAGGGGACTGCAGATATTTTTCGGAGTTTAATTGCCATTACTCCCAATTTCTCTTTCCTCCTAGGGCCATATGCTTGGTTTGAAGCTGTGGGAATATCTTCACTAGTGCCAATGAAATATTTAGGACTGTCTAAGTAGATTCAGCATAAATTTTCCCTAAAATATGCCCCCAAACAGAAGAGCAGATGGGTTTTGGTGCCGGCTGGGGCAGACCCTCGTCTCCACCACCCTTTACTTCCTTGGGACATGCCCAAAACACAGCAGCAGCTCCCCCTCGCAGGGCTTTTTACTTCTGATTCCAAGCCTGGAGACCCTGAGCTCCCTTTCAGAGCGAGTTTCTCCCCAGCAGCCCGAGGAGACACTGTTTTCCCAAAGTACCCATGGAAAACATGGATTGTTTCCATGAGGAGACAGCGCCCAGAGGAATCCGCCCCCTGATTTAGCAAAATATCCCGGCAGGGATGAACTGGGATATTCTCAGGAGCCACTGGCAGAGCATCTCCATCTCTACCTGATCGCTGATATTCCACAGCTCTTCCAGAAAGGGAATTACCTTTGAGTTACGGAGTTATCTTTGAGTTCCACTTCTTGTGGGGAGTTCCCTGCCCGTGGCAGGGGTTGGGAGCTGGATAATCTCCAGGGTCAATCCCAACCCAAGCCAGTGGGGCATGGCCAGCAGACACAAATCCCTCAGTGAAGGAAGAACCCAAAGGCTGCCCCATGGACACGGACTGGCAAAGCAGCAGTGGGACCACATTTCTTCAGGAATTTGATGTGAGGAACCCTCCCTGAGCTGAGCCTGTGGATTACAGCCCCTGCTGGGCTCCCTAAATCCCTGTCACAAGGTGTGCTCGTCACCCATGGGAACGTCCCATTCAGTGTCTGCAGCCTGCCAAGTTTCCAGCCTCAGCAAAACCTCCTGGCACTGATTTCCAGCAGCTAATTGTGTGAAAAAAGAAAAAAAAAAGGAAGTCTTTCCTTTCATCAATTTTCTGCGCACTTCCCTTGTTCTCAGCTGACGAGAACAGAAGTTCCCAATCTGCTCGCTTTATTTCACAGGATATTTTGCATCCCAGCCTGGCCACGTATGGCATCACCATCCTGTGGAGCCTGTTCCACGCTGGCAGGGGAAAACTGCAGCGGGCTGGGAGCTGAAAATGATCCGGGAATATCAAATAAGTGTGGGAGCAAAGCAAACAACACCGGGCAGCGCTGCTGATGGGCTTCCCCCCTCTGAATTCGTGCAGCGCCTCTGTTCCTCACGAAGCTGCCACAGAGAGCTGCGCTGCTTTCCAGGGAACTTGCTGGAAAACCAAAAACCGTGTAGCTGGGAAGGGAGATGGGCCTCCTGTCTGCCTGATTGTCCTCTCTGCCTGCAGCTGACCTCTGCAGAGGGGACTTCTCCTCGGGCTGCTCCTCTCCCCTCCGCCTCCCTGGCTGGATCTGCCAAGTGGGTTTTACACATGCACCGGTGCAATTCCTGCCTCCATTTGTATTCCATCTGTCTCCAACAAATTCTGAAAGCCTTGCCTGGGCTGCCTCATTTGTATGCACTTAATCTGGCTTTATCCTGTTTTATGGAGCGTCTTCTTTAAATTGATTCAGGCGAAAGCATAGCAGGGGCTTTGCATAGATTTCGCATGCATGACATTTCTGCACAGTTGGGCCCATTATGCACCATCCTGAGCACATTCTGCCCGTAAAAACTCCATATTAAACCAGGGAAAAATGCAGCAAAATAAAGAGAGCCACGGGAGGAGGGGGGAGAGCAGAGCTGACCACTCCCTGCTCCTCCAGTGCAGTTACGGGCAGCAGCTCCCAGTGTTCATTCCCGGAGTGTCCAGGGGCATCAGCTTTGTCCAGAGGTGTGGTTCAGTCTGCTGAGCCTTGTGGGGCTGGGTCGCACCCTGCCTGGATCCCAGATTCTCCTCATCCCCTCTGTGACTCCTGCAAGGGGCGTGTTGGAGCTGGGCACAAGATCCAGGGAGTTGGAGTGGGATTGGCAGCATGGTCAGAGCATTCACACCTCATCCCGTGGCACTGGGAGCACGAATCCCATCTAATAATAAACCACATCAGCAGAGGGAAAATAACACTGTCAGAGTTGGAGCAGGGAGTGACAGGACAAGGAAAATGGATTCAAACTGACAGAGAGCAGGTTTAGATGGATATCGGGAAGGAATCCTCCCTGTGAGGGTGGGCAGGCCCTGGCACAGGGTGCCCAGAGAAGCCGTGGCTGTCCCTGGATCCCTGGAAGTGTCCAAGGCCAGGCTGGACAGGGCTTGGAGCAAGCTGGGACAGTGGAAAGCGTCCCTACCCTTGGAATGAGATGGGCTTTAAGGTCCCTTCCCACCCAGATCATTCTGTGATTCCACGATTCCATGAATTTAGCCTCTGTCATTGCCATCCAGCCCACCAAACTGGTGGAATTCCTGATTTCACCCTCCCAGCACACACACGTGCCTTCCCTGGCCCTGAGACCCGAGGCGTGCCCAGGTGGATGCCCTGGGTTCAGCGTGGCCAGGCCACAGCCAAGGGTGTTACTCACTGCTTTATCGGGGAGAATTAATCCTTCTTTAAGGGCCTGCTAATGATTTGACAATATTATTGTTATGTTAAGGTTGGGGGAATTAGAGAAAGAGCACTTGTGTGAGTATGTCAACACATTAAAAACGCAGCTCCATTTAGGCAGACACTCAGGTTAATGTGTTACATATTAAAAAGTCCAATTTCCTTTGCTGGCTGCAAATAACAACGGAGATTATTGACACTGAATGATTTGCAATGTTCCCGCTTGCTTTTTGCCTCTTGTGTTTGTGTGCTCGGCGTGATTTATAATGATTGGAGCTCTGGCTCTATAAATTTTCCCTGTTAAGAAAATATGGAGCTGGGTTTATAAGATACAAGAAGAAAAGGGAAAACAAAGCATGCTGCCATGCACGGATGTGGGAGTGAGAACGGGATGTGCTCTTTTATAAACACCGATAAACCCAGTCTGACAATTAAATCAGCATCTTGCTCCTTTAGTAGGAGCCCAATGGATCTACCCGCAGGAGTTCCTGCACCTCTGGCTCTGCCTGGGGTGTCCCTAAGGAAGGTCCCAGAGATCCCAGTGGGACACATCCCAGCGTGATGGATGAGCACCAAGGGACACGTGCTGGGCTCCTCAATAACCAGCCCTGCTGGGACACACAGAAACCCCATAAATCCCCATCCCTGTGCTCAGGAGGAGCAAAACCCCCTGGCATTATCATCCTTCCCTCTGCCAGAGCACAGAAGGCAAATCCAGCACTGTCCCCAGGTGCAAATGGGAGAAAGGGAAAACCAGAGGCTCTGGGGACCTGATGCCTTACATTTTAGCTGTTATATGTTTCAAATCCTGCATTCCCAGTGTGTAACTCTGCAGTGTCCTGCAGCCTGGGAGCTGCTGCTCTCTCATGCTGAGACAGACAGAACAAACCTCTCCAGGCTGCTCTCCAAGGACACCCAGCCCGGCCTAGGCCCAAAATGTGTAACCCAGCATCTTGAGAAGGGGGGCAAGCTGAGGGCAAATTCCATCATTAGCTAAAGTTTAATTGGTGAAATTGGGTTGAGATGCAAATGGACCAAAGCTATAAAAGTGTGAAGAACTCGTGACTCGGGGTCCATCTTGGGTGCAGCCTTTGGCCTGCCCAGGGTGTGCCTCTGAAGGCCTTTCAAATAAATATCCACCTTTATTCCCTTCCTCCTGTCCAGTCTCTGTTTCTGGGTTGGCCTCTTTAGGCATCAGACCTGGCCAGGAACAGGTGGAAGGTTTTTTCTCCCAGGATGCTGCAAGCACTGCCGTGGATAAGTTGGGACTGGTGGCCAGCCCCAGTGTCCCAATGTCCCTTGTGGCTTTGTCACTTGCTTCAGGCTAAAGCAGGGTGTCACAGGAGGCTTCTCAGTGTCACCCTGGGACATGAGCCTGTAAAGGTGCCAATAAGAGGTGAAAAATCTCAAAAAGCACTGGTCTGGAAGGTATTTCTGCAGGGCATGGAGGGCACGAGGGAGGGACAGCTCCTCCTGCTGCTGTCGTGGCTTCCTGTGATAACATCACCAACTCAGGTGCACATTTTTGGTCTGACAATACAGATATTCAAATTTAAAGCTACTGCTCCTGCTGCTTGCATCAGGTAGAGGCAACATTTTAATGGTTCAGCTTAGAAAATCCACCTGTTCCTGAGAAAAATCTGGGGAGCACTTTAGGTTCTGCCCTCATTAAATCAGTGTCGGGTAATTATCAGGTCTCTCTAAGGACTCACAAATATTGGAGCCTGGAGAGGCACTGTGGACATTTCAGACTTCCAAACTGGGCAGCAGAGGGTGAGACCTTCCCTGTGACACTGCTGCAGCTCACTTCTTGCAGGGTGGTCCTCCAGGACACGGGGAGCAGCTCTGGAATTCAGACTGCATCCAAAGTGTGCTGATGAGAAAAAGAGATCTTTATGTGCCTGGCTGAGCTGTGGCTCAAAGCCCCAAGAGCTGGGTGCACACTCCTCAGATGAATTCAATGTACAGTTCAAAATTGACTTTATAGACTCCTCATCAATAAATCCTCAAAGGCTCTGCTATCAGAATCCAAAGCAGCTCTGGAAATCATTAGATCTGCAGTCAGTAATTGATAACACGCATTTCAAACGTGGAAATGAATTAGCCTTTGGCGTAGGGGGGGTTCAGACTGTATCCAATTTCATTAGGCAAGAAATTCAAATGATCAACGAGTGGCCTTTATTGTTCTGCTCTGCGAAGGGAACCCTTTGTTATCTCTTCGCCTCTTTTTTCTTGGCTACAAAGTTCCCAGAGCTCAAAAGAAACCTTGTGGTTTTGGAAGATGCCAACATCTGATTTCTCACCTCTCCAGAGCTCAGGATTTGGGATGAGTTTTGCTCTTGGGCACACACAGTGGCCTTTGTGCCCAACATTAACAGCTCAGTTTCTCCTGGCAGTGCCACAAGACGCTAAAAACTCTTTGCCCAAGGAACTGCAAGAGCCCTGGTAAGTGAGATGTGAGTGAAAGTCCCTCTGCCAGCCACGTACACATCTTCTTTCACCACAAAAATGCTTCCAGGCCATCTTCCTGCTCAGAAACTTCCAGACGCTGCTCTCACTAACTTCAAAACACACAGAAAATCAAATTTTCAGCCTCCTGTTGGACCAGGGAGTGTGGCAGGAGCAGCTCCTCCACCCCGAGATGAGCTGCAGGATCCAGACTGGTTCTTCTCCCCCTCCATCCCACTCCCAGCAGGAGTCTGGCCACGCTCGAGCACATTTTAGTGAGCAGGGAATGTGGAACAGTTGGTGGTGGTGCTGCTCGGGCCAGTGGAAATATTTCATCCTGCGTTTCCAGAGTGAAATAAAAGGAAAGACGCCCCCTCCCAGCATTGTTTTGGTTTATTTTAGCTGCACAACGAGGCCGGCTTGAAGGCAGGAAACCAAGTTGCCAATCTCAGTGTGTCACAAGGCAAAGTTTGCACAGTTTGGGCTCAGCTTTCCTCTTCAGAAGAAAAAGGTCAGGAAAACTACAAAATAGAAGAGTCTCCTGTAAAAAGAATAAAATAATAAATTTGGGTCAATATTTAGAGGAACCATTCACTGTTTCTGCTCCAGTTCCACCCACCAGCATGGAGATATTTTTGCCTGTGAGACACAAGTCCTTCCAATGTGTCCCTTTCCCAGAACGTGCTGCACTTCCCACCCCGTTCTCCTCCCTGGACCCACGGAACCAAACCTTCTCTGCTTTGCCTACACTAAAATTACATTCCCATAGCACGGCATGTTTTCCCTGTAATGTTCTCTTCTGTGGATTAACCACCTCCAACTCCCTCAGTTTTTCCTTCCTCAGTGTATTTTTTACCCCTCTGCCTGCTCCTGTTGCCCCCCTTGGTTGCCTCCATCCGCCTCCTTGGGAAAACTGGGGAGCAGTGCCAGGGGACCCCTGCCCAGCCCAGCTATTCCACAGGTTTGACCTCCCTGTTTTACACCCCTGGAAGGATCCAGACCCTCTTCAGGGCCATGGGAAGTTGGCAATTAAGGGCTGTGCCTGATGGGTGACATCCCCCAGACCTTTCCATTGGCAGAGAGGGGCTCATCCCTGCGGTCCCTCTGTAAGACTTTGCCCTTATCCCTGATAAATTCTGTTCTGTTTTTATTTTCAGACCTTTTTATTACATTATCAGCATCCCCCTGTGTTCAAACCCCGTCCTCCTGTTCCGCCAGAGTCCCACAGCAGAACAAAACACACAGTTTGGGAGGTCTCCACCCCATCCCCCAGAAGCGTTCTGCAGGAGCAGACCCGAGACCAGCTCCTGAAAAACCTCATTTTTAAGTGTCTAGAGATGTTTTTTGGAGGTAAGAAAACGATTCCTCTTCTCCTTGGATATCTGACTGGCAGACAGAGCTGGTGGGACACACATCAGTTTCACATCTGCTCTCCTCAGGGTGGTCACACAGAATTTTAGGGCTGCTGGAGGGAGAGACAGGCCCCCAGCTTGGTGACTCATGGAATCCTGGTGTAGGTGACCTCCAAAAGTGTGAAAAACTGAGCTCTGGGAGGACTTTTAATTTGTCCCAAGCTGGTGGCAGTCTGGAGGAAGAGACGGATGCTGTCCTGGCAGCTCCGAGCAATCCATTTCCTTCCTCATCCCTCTTTAATCAGATAAAAAGCTGTACAGACTCCACAAGCATAAATCTGAAATTCGTCAAATTTATAGGAGCAAAAAAAGCAAAAAGCAAAAGAAAAACCCCACAGCTCCTCTTTTGTTTGCTCTGGGCAGCGTCCCAAACTCACCCCCAAGTGCAGGAGTGATCTTAACTGGGCTGTTAGAGGAATTGAATCCAGACCTCTCCAAAACATCACTGAAAAACAGAGAAACCCAGATGGTTCAAGAGAACTCAAGTCAGGCACTCCCAAGTGAGGAAGTCTGGGATTTAAGGTGCTGGCAAATATTTTTGGAAGAGGGATGGCAGGACCAGGGCTCCGGTCAGAGACACGGCCTGGGTGCTTTTCCAGCACCGTGTTCTTCCATGGAAATGAGGTTCTAATGGATTTCTTTAACGTGTCTGAGGCACGAGGGGGCTTTTCCCCTTCCCTTGCTCTGAGCTCCAGAGGGACACGCCTCCCCACTGGATCATGCCAGGGCCCCGCTGCGCTGCTGCTCGGCAAAGCAAACTCCTCCTGGCTGGGCTTCAGGAGGGTGGGAGCTTGTTAGAAATTCTACTTGAAGAAGGTCCAGAAACATCAAAAGTCCTCTGTGGTTGCTGCGGACCCCCGGGGTCATCCCGGTGTGCCAAAATCAATAGCGCCCTTCCATATTGATCCTGAAATTTGAGATTAAAGCCATTTTCTGCTGCCAGCTGCCGGCTGGAAAAGCGAAGGAGGAATGAAAAGTTCTCACCAGAAGAAAGAAAAGCAAAGCAAGAAGAAAAGGGATTGAGTTGTGTTCCTTTGTAGGGAATAATCAGCTTTAAGCAAGATGAGGTTTAGGTCTCAGCACGCTGAGCACAACCAGGGCTGGTTCATTATCACCCAGCCAATGAGTTTGCAACGAAGGATTAACAACATCTTAAACAGATGCTTCCAATGAACTTCCCAAAATATATGAGGTGGGGTTTTTTTCTCTACCAGGGATTAGAAGGCTGGAGAGTAATTAGTTCTGAAATATTTTGGCTGGATTACTGCGTGCTGCTGTCGGAAGGGATGTAACTCTCTCTCGCCAGTCTGCCTGATTCGTTCCATTTTGTATCTCAAATTCATTTATATTGTCTGTGGATTTGCTGAAGGTATAAATAGAACCAAATCCCAGTTTTCACTTGCTGGGAATTTGTCAGTGCACTTTTTTTCCTTGAGAACCATCTCAAAAAGCAACTTCTTAACTTTTTTTTTTTGCTCTAACATTGCAGAGCCACAGTTATGCCCCAGATTTTCTCAGACGCCCCCCGGCCTTGCATTTGCAGTTTTGAGGTGTTTGATCTTGGACAAATTGGGAGAGCCACAGCGATTTCGTTGACGAAACTCTCAGGAAATGAGACAATTTAGGACACAATGAGCGATTTGGCACGAGGGTATCCTTGGACCCACTTTCTGGAATGGTTGAGCATCCAACCAGGATGATCAGGAAGCCCAGCATCAGGTGGCAGCACTCAACACCTCTCAGGGACAGCCGCTGCTTCCACAATTTGGGCACTCTTGCCCCGAGCCAAGCTGGAGGCCATTCCTGAGCTATCCAGAATTCCCGGTGGTTCCTTCTCTCTTTGGGGTGTGCAGTTCAGTGCAGGACTGAGCTGGGTGAGAGGCCACTCACCTCCAGGCAGCTGTGGTTCAGCACGTGGGAATCTCATCCATTCACGGGAGCTGCCTGGGAATGCAGCCTCTTGTCCTGGGTGGGCTTGCAGGAATTGGGCAGGAAGCATTGCAAAGTTGCAAGGCTCCGAAAACCACTTTTCTGTTCCCAGACAAGTTAAATACCAGGGAAAACCCAGCCTTAACTAATCAAATAAGAGATTCCAAATGAATTATTGGCTCTTTCCTGTTGGATACTGGGTGTCAGCCAGGCCTGCAAGTGGACAGGGCTCAGGAAGATGGTAAATCCCATTAACAGTCACAGATATGTTGTCCTGATGGAGAGGAGGGGGAATTCCCCTGTTGATTCCTCCAGGGACATTCCCACCTTGCCTCGGTCGAGGTGTCCATACGGACACACACTGCAGTGGCATTGCTTCCCATTGCCCATTGAAATTCCAGTTTCTCCTCCAGTCTAGAAAAGCAAAGATCCCCTGGGCTGGCTGAGACCCAGACCTCTTTGGGAATGAGAGAACCCCAAACTTCCCCTCCAGGAGCAGGGTAAGAGGACTAACATCACACTGTCATTTCCATCTGACCCACAGTTCCTCTCCAAACTCAATGTGGTTTGTCCTCAGAGTGTTTTTTTTCCAAGGACAAAATCTTCCTTTGCCAGATGCCAATAAAATGAGCTCTCCCCACACCCGATTCTCCCTGATCCCACCAGTCCCTGCATTTCACTTCACTCCAGCATCAGTTGTTGCTCTTGGTTCCAGAGAGAGTGTGAAATATTTACAACAATCCCCCCTTTATTTTCCAGGTCACCCTATCGCTGGGATTTGGCAACCTCCAGGGAAGATGAAAGCAAAGGATCTTTATCACGGAGCCCAGAAGAATTTACAGTCCAAATAAACCAATTTGGAGGAGCAGGAGACGGGGCTTTGGAGATCTTAGCTGTGACTTGTCTGCATTCCGCTGCCTCGGAATAAAATGGGATATTTATAGGAAGGAAAAGTGTGTCCATTTAGGCTGACATTTGGAGGCAACCTTCTTGTTCCTACATATTCATGAAGCGAGGAGAGTGTGAGCGTCTCCGCAGCGAGGAGCACACTCCTTCCCAGCATCTTCCGCATCGTTCTGCTTTGCACTGATCCCATTTCGTCTGGGTTTGTGTGGCTTTGAGCGGCTCCTCTTCATTACACGGGTCTGAGACAGAGATGTGTGACATCGGGGATCTGCGGGGCGGGGCACGGCGGGCACCCAGCCCGGGCTGTGCATCCCGGTGTTCCGCGGGCAGCGAGCCCGGTGCCACGGGCTGTGCATCCCGGTGTTCCGCGGGCAGCGAGCCCGGTGCCACGGGCTGTGCATCCCGGTGTTCCGCGGGCAGCGAGCCCGGTGCCACGGGCTGTGCATCCCGGTGTTCCGGCGGGCACAGAGCTCGATGCCACGGGCTGTGCATCCCGGTGTTCCGCGGGCAGCAAGCCCGGTGCCACGGGCTGTGCCCTCCAAACTGGCACCGAGTAATGCCATGGGCTGTGCCCTCTCCATCTGGCACCAAGCACCACTCCATGCCCTCCACATCTGGCACTGAGTACCGTGCTGTGCCCTCCACATCTGGAACCATGCACTGCCACGCTCTGTGCCCTCCACATCTGGCACCAAGGCACTGTGCCCTCCACATCTGGCACCAAACACTGCCGTGGGCTGTGCCCTCCACATCTGGCACCAAGGCACTGTGCCCTCCACATCTGGCACCAAACACTGCCGTGGGCTGTGCCCTCCACATCTGGCACCAAGCACCACTCCACGCTCTCCACATCTGGCACTGAGTACCATGCTGTGCCCTCCACATCTGGCACCAAACACTGCCACATGCTGTGCCCTCCACATCTGGCGCTGAGCCCTGCCACGGCCCATGCCCTCCACATCTGGCACCGAGCCCCGCCACGGCCCATGCCCTCCACATCTGGCACCGAGCCCTGCCACGGCCCATGCCCTCCACATCTGGCATCGAGCCCCGCGCTCGGCGTCACACCACAGGCGCAGCCTGCTCAGGTCTCGTCTGAACACACACATCAAATCTGTTTGTACCCTTCTCTCCCTCCCAGGCTGGCGTCGGCCCGGCTGACAAATCAGAGGGGTTTACAGGTTATAAACACACTGGGAAATCCGGGATTAAAGGAAATGGGAGGTGGAGGGCAGGAGCCCCTTCCCATCCCAGGATCTCAGGAGGGGAGCCGCTGTTCCCCCACATCACTCACGATAGCACAGACTCTGCTCCCACCGGACACCCTGGGCTCAGGGGGCTGTGTCCCCTCCACCCTGCAGGAATTATTCCTTGCTCCATGGTATCTCTGCAGTGGCACGATGCCCGAGATGAAGGAGCAGCAGGAGCTGATGCAGGAGCACCTCTCTCCTCCTCTTGTCCCTCCCCTGGCAGCCCCCACCGCTGGAATCCCTTTCCTAGGCTGACAGCTCCGAGAGCTCCTTTCCCAGGGAATAGCTGATTTAGTTCCTTTTCTGGGGAATGTCAAGGCAGGTTGTTTCCCTGCCATGTGCTTTACTTTGCTTTTAACACCATGGAATGTCAGATGCCGTTTTACCACTGGAATTCAGCGCTGGGAGCTCCTTCCCAGCTGGATGCGGCTCTTTGCTGTTGGACCTGTTGGAGCCAAGGAATTCAGGGTCACAAAATAGGACGTGGAGCCACCTGAGCCTCATGGCAGAGCAGCTTCCCGTCCTCCCAGGGCATCCCAAGGGTTAAAGCTGGGTTTTATGACATTTGAGGAAGGTGGCTCTACACAGGAGCAAAAAGGAAAAAGACTTTGCACTGCTTTCCAGCTGCATCCTTGGAGAAAAGGTCCTTCCAGAGGGGTCTGGACACACCCTGTGAACAGTCCTTGGTATCTTCAGGGTCACTCTTGCCTTCCCCCACTCCTGTGCCCTGGGGGACACCTGGATGCAAGGACAAGGGGTGATGGTTTTAAATTAAAAGGGGGTCAGTTTAGATCAGCCATAAGGAAGAAGTTATTTACAATGACAATGGGGAGGCCCTGGCACAGGGTGCCCAGAGAGGCTGTGGCTGTCCCTGGATCCCTGGCAGTGCCCAAGGCCAGGCTGGACGGGGCTGGGAGCACCCTGGGCTAGTGGAAGGTGTCCCTGCCATGGCAGAGGTGGAATGAGATGGTGTTCCAGGTCCCTTCCCACCCAAACCATTCCATGGTTCTGTGAAGCCCAGCAAACACTGGTGCCCCATCACTGCTTCAGAGCCACTCCGGTCTCAGCAGAGATCCTTGGGGGTCACAAATGGCCATTCTGCCCTGCCATGAAAGCTGCTGCTTTGTTCCTACCATTCCTGCCCTATCAGCCTGGCCTCTCACTGGGATACTCCAGGGTTTTTGGTGCAGGATCCAGCCAGAAGCCTTGGGAAAGGTGGTTGCAGTCAGATGGGGGTTGGTCTCTTTCTCCAGGCAGCCACTGACAGAACGAGAGGACACAGTCTTAGGCTGCGCCAAAGGAAATTTAGGTTGGATATTAGGAAAAAGTTTTTCATGGAAAGAGTGGTGACATACTGGAATCGTCTGCCCGGGGAGGTGGTGGAGTCACCATCCCTGGATGTGTTTAAACAAAGACTGGATGTGGCACTCGGCGCCATGGTTTAGCTGAGGTGTTAGGGCAGGAGTTGGACTGGATGATGTTGTAGGTCTCTTCCAACCCGGTGATTCTGTGATTCTGTGATTCTGTGATCCGTGAATGTGCAGGAGAGCACATGAGCAGACTGTCCTTCTCGTCACATCTCAGGTTGGTGAAATGTGAGTGCCATTTATGAAGGGTGGGGAGCCTTCCCTAGAATATCCCACTCCTCCAGGCGTGTTCACCCTTTCCTCAATCCCGTTTTCCACCCATGCACCCAGAGGTGGTCTGTATCTCCCTGGGTTTCCCCGACCTTGTTTGGAAGCTTTTCCCTGCCCATCTCCCTGGTGCCCAGGCTGAATGAATCATTTGCAGGAGCTCAGGGCTTCTGGAGACCCACTGCTTGTGCACAAAGAATGGAATAATCTGTTCCTCTTTTCCCTTTTTCCTTGATTGCTCCTGCTCATCTCCACAGGTTTCCTGCTTCTGCTGTGGTTTCAGTTTTCCCACCCATCCCATCTGTCCTGGGCAGGGTGTGTGTTCCTCTTCATCTTCCCTGGTGCAGAGCAGCCTCTGCCTTTCACTTCTTTAATTTTTACCCCCTTGTTCTCCAACTCGGGAGGAAATCCAACCACCCAGAGCCTTTAAAAACCCTCACAAACACGGAATTTCTGCCCACCCATCACCATTACCCACACGTTTTTATTCTGTATTTTTCTCCAGCTCTGAGGCTGGTTTATATGTGCATATATTTGACCTCAGAGGGATTATTGCAGCCACAAGAGTAAATAATGCAGCGGTGAATTATAAAAGTGAATACCTGAAGATGAAACCTGCCCTATCCCACTCACTGCTTCCTAATGGGAATGCCTATGATTTATGACCTTCTGATAAATGCATCCTGATGGAGAAAAGATGCAGTTAGAGGCAGGCAGGAGAGGTGTCACGTAGTTTATGGGCTTTGAACTTTTATTTTGGGGCTAGAAACACAGATCTAAAAGGCTATTTATCAGAGCCGGGGGAACATGAAGGTATTTGCTGATATTTTTAACATATTACCTTCAAATATTGCTGGAAAAGTTGGGTTTTCCAGCAAGAAATTTCTGACCAGGTTGTAAATATGTTTTCTCCCCAAATATTGATATTTGTGCCCATTTATTTTGCTCCTGACAGCGAGGATTGCTGCAAAATGCGATTTTTTTGCTCTTAACGTATAGGACGATGTATCGATACTTTGGAAGGATGAAGATGTTGGAGCCTTTAGGCCTAGAAGTGATAAATGGAGAGTGTCTAGGGTGAGATAATTACAAAAGAGTTGCAATTATTGTTGAAAATCTGGGCTAATTTGCATGCAAGGCTGCCAGGTTCTGTTTCGAGAAGGTGAACGAGCTGGATTGACAAATTTGTTAAATCTGCTGGAGAAGCACAGTTTAAAATAATAACAATAATTAGCAGTAATATAATTGATCTATTTTGCTCTGTGCATGACAGGAATTCACTTCCAATTGAACCAGCAAATTAAAGCAACATTTAGCATACTAAACAATATTGCTGCTGAAAACCTCTATTTATATCTGCCAATAATTGTTATCTAACTCGGAGGGATGCAGCCGCTCCACAGTCACCTTGTGGTGCAGCAGGCATGGGAATCGCTGGAGAACTGCTGGAATTTTCCAATAAAAGGGACCATACCTGGAGCATCAAGACAGGGCAATAACCCCCTGCTCCTCATGCTGTCAACGAGCTGGTTTTTTGTGTTAGGAGGTTAACTAAAATTCAGTTCCGTGGTCAAACCTGTGTTCTCATGGAGATCTGGTTTGAAATCAAATTAATTAAACCTGCGAGTGTGGGGAGAGGATGGATTGAAAAACCCACCACAAGACTGTGGTGCCCCTCATGCCATCTACAAGCTGGGGTTTTGTGTCCAGAAGGGCCAATGGAATTCAGTTTGGTGGCCAAAGCCGTGTTCTCTTGGATATCTTCTGGTTTGAAACCAAATAAAATAAATCTGCAAGTGTGGGGAGAGGATAGATTGAAAAAAACCCACCACAAGAGTCTGCCTGTGGTGTCCCTTGTGCTGTCAATGAGCCGGTTTTTGTGTTAGGAGGTTAAATAAAATTCAGTTTGGTGGCCAAACCTGTGTTCTCATGGAGATCTTCTGGTTTGAAACCAAATTAATTAAACCTGCGAGCGTGGGGAGAGGATGGATTGAAAAACCCACCACAACAGTCAGTCTGTGGTGCCCCTCATGCCATCAATGAACTGGGTTTTCGTGTCCAGAAGGTTCAGTGGAATTCAGTTTGATGGATATCATCTGGTTCAAAATCAAACACATTAAACCTGCGAGTGTGAGGAGAGGATGGATTGAAAAAAACCCCACAACAGTCAGTTTGAAGGAAAAACAGCCTTCGGAAATGAAAGTAGTGGAAGATTTAGCATAATCCAGGGAAAACAAAAGGGGCAGATCCATTTTTATTCCTCCTGGAGTTTTTTGGATGGAATCAGGAGGCTTTTCCATCTGGCTGTATGAAGATGTATCTCTGCCTTCGCTGTCATTCAGAGTTGAGTTATAAAACCCCAGAGAAATCAGAGCTGGGTTTTGGACACTGTCAGGTCCAAGCCGGAATAGACAAAGCTCAATGGAAGGCTCAGCAAAGCCATGCCCATGGCTTGTGCCATCCCATGAGAGTCCTTCCACCCCACCCTCCAGCTTGCTGCCCAGTCCCTGGCTCTCCCAGCCTCTGGAAGCTGCTCCAGTGGGCAGGGGCAGGAGGTTGGTACATGGGCTGTGCCAGCTGTGCCCGGGCCACGCTGTGCCCCCTGGTGTGGAGAAGACAGAGCCTTTCCCTCCTTCCTGCCTGAAGAAGAGGGTTTGAGGAGATCCCATTATCCCCCATGGCCTGGAGGTCAGCGTGTGCAGCTGGAGCAAACCTGAGCTATCAGCCACAGGGTCCCGAGGAGATGCTGTCCCACAGGCCTGTCACCCTTGGACACAAAAAGAACCACGCAGACCCTTGTCAAGAGAGAAGCAGAAAAAAAGGGGGTCAGATGACCCTGAGCCTTTATTATATATGTTCTTAGAAACCACCGTGGGTTGGAGGGAGAAATCACCACCCCTCAATCACACTGGTCAAAGGAAAAAATCTGTCAAATGTCTCTGCCTAGGAGAAATGGAATGCAAACAACAAAGCACGGTTAGCAAAGCACGGCTGTGTTTACAGAAAGTGCGTGAGAAACTCTTACAGAAAATGAAAACATCGAAGAACTGCAAAACTCAGGGCAACACAGGCCCCTGGTGATCCCTTGGTGTGATGCCTTAGGTTTTAGCTTTTATATTGTTTAAATTCTGTATTCCCAGTGTGTAACTCTGCAGTGTCCTGCAGCCTGGGAGCTGCTGCTCTCTCATGCTGAGACAGACAGAACAAAGCCTCTCCAGGCTGCTCTCCAAGGACACCCAGCCCGGCCTAGGCCCAAAATGTGTAACCCAGCATCTTGAGAAGGGGGGCAAGCTGAGGGCAAATTCCATCATTAGCTAAAGTTTAATTGGTGAAATTGGGTTGAGATGCAAATGGAGCAAAGCTATAAAAGTGTGAAGAACTCGTGACTCGGGGTCCATCTTGGGTGCAGCCTTTGGCCTGCCCAGGGTGTGCCTCTGAAGGCCTTTCAAATAAATATCCACCTTTATTCCCTTCCTCCTGTCCAGTCTCTGTTTCTGGGTTGGCCTCTTTAGGCATCAGGTGACCCATCACAAACTGGGTCATTAATTGTCTTAATACTGATTTAATTTTGTGAATCAGCCCCTCCACAGCACTTGGCAGTTTTGTCCCTTCTCACTCCCTCCCTCAGCTTTGCCTCCCCTTGTCCCCATGGTCAGGACAGGTCAAGGTTGACAGCACAGACAAACCCTCTCTGAGGGGTCCTTGGTGAAGTGGGAACACGTTGGAATTTTTAATCTTCTTTTTCCAGTATCTGCCTGGGGAAAAGTACCATCCTGCTCAGTGTTCACCAAGGGCAGCTCTTCTCTGATGTCCTGGGTCACAAATTCCCATGTGCTCCCTCTTTCCAGCAGGGGAAGTGTCTCCTTCCCACCCCAGCAATTCCAGGGAGGTTGGCAGGTGTGCTGTGGAGGAAGGCAAAGTGCTGCAGGGGGAAGGAGCTGCCCTGCAGTCGAGGTGGTCACACACAGCCAGGGTAGGGACAGGAGCTGGATCCTGCTACAGCTGAAGCCTTGAGCTGGAATTCTCTGGGACACATCATTTACATCCTTGGATATGGAGCTGCTGGAGAGAGCAGAGGGATGGAGCAGCTCTGCTGGGAGGAAAGGCTGGGAGAGCTGGGATTGTTCAGCCTGGAGAGGAGAAGCTTTGGGGTGAGCTCAGTGTGGCCTCACAGGGCCTGAAGGA
The DNA here is from genome assembly GCA_013397055.1 of Pachycephala philippinensis. Lineage (NCBI taxonomy): Eukaryota > Metazoa > Chordata > Aves > Passeriformes > Pachycephala > Pachycephala philippinensis. The sequence goes on from VWZT01013242.1 coordinate 96,589, forward strand.
GCCGCCAGGAAACATGGAGAGAGAATATTGACAAGGGATGCAGTGACAGGCCAAGGGGGAATGGCTTCAAACTGACAGAGGGCAGGGATAGATACTGGGATATTGGGGAGAAATTCTTCCCTGTGAGGGTGGAGAGGCCCTGGCACAGGGTGCCCAGAGAAGCTGTGGCTGCCCCTGGATCCCTGGAAGTGTCCGAGGCTGGGTTGGACAGGGCTTGGAGCAGCCTGGGATGGTGGAAGGTGTCCCTGCCATGGCAGGGGTGGCACTGGATGAGTTTAAGGTGCCTCCAGGAGAGCTGCTCTCCCTTGGTACTGCTAGGAGTCGAGTCAATAAAGTTAATGGAGCTCAGAGAGGGAGTCATCCAACCAAAGGAGAGTTTTAATTCTTTTTCCTATTTTAGGAAGTGATGAAAACTGTCATAGACTCTGCTCTCAGCAAGGGCTGTCTGAGTCCTGGAGAGCCCACTTCCAGCTCAAGGAATCCCAGCCCCATGGGATCCCCAGCCCAGACAAGAAATTATTTTCTGCCTCCTAAACCTGGTCCCTGCTCTGTCTTGCCAAGCCTAATCCCACCATTTTGATTTAGATGGGATACTGGGGAGAAATTCTTCCCTGTGAGGGAGGTGAGGCCCTGGCACAGGGTGCCCAGAGAAGCTGTGGCTGCCCCTGGATCCCTGGAAGTGACCAAGGCCAGGTTGGACAGGGCTTGGAGCAGCCTGGGACAGTGGAAGGTGTCCCTGCCATGGCAGGGGTGGGATGGGTGGTTTTAAGGTCCCTTCCAACCCAAACCATTCCATGATTTCAAGCAACTCCTGCACTCTGATGCAAAGTCTGTCCATAGGGGTCCTTCTGCAGACTTGGCTCGTGTGTGGATGAGACCGTCAAGGCTCTGGCCAATTCTTCCTTCCAGCATTGCATCCCATCCCTGAAGGGAAGTAACAGGTTGAAAGAGTCAGGACAGTGCCCAAAACTGAGCCTGAGAGGTTCTGACAGATCTCCATGGCACATGTCAGCCTCCACCTGGCTCCCTGCCTCATTTAGTAAGTGACTTGCCTTCCCAGGGACTGATATTAGGGAACAAACTGCTTAATTTTACTGATTAATTAACACAGGGAAGAGGTCTGACCTTGCTGTGGAGGTAATAATGCTCCTTACTGCACCACGAGGGGATGGTTTAATGCTGTGACCCCAGAGCAGCTGGATCATTACTGCCTGTTGAACACGACACCGGAATCCTCTTTCCTGAGGGGAACGTGGGCGAGCCAAGCACTCAGAAAAGGAATTCTCTGGTTTATGCCATCAGGAGATCAGCAGATAACGGCAGAGCAGGAAGGGCATGAAGCACATGCCTGTCTCCAGGAACATCAGCCAGCCACGTGCCAGGAATTCAGGGGAGGGGGCGTCTGCTCTGCCACAAGGAGGAGTTGAAAGGAAAGCAGAGGAAACTTTGCCTTCTGTTCTCAGTGATCGGAGCGCAGCAGCCGCGGAGGGAGGGGGGAGATGGCTCTGAACGTGAGGCTGCAGCAGGGCACGGAATGCACACTCCTGGGGTTTGGGAGCACATCTGGAGTGTTTGGATGGGGTTACAGCCTGCTGAGCTCTCCTGGTGGGGGAGCTGGCCCAACAGGGCAGCAGGAACTGCTCCTCAGCCTTGGGCTGGGGTTTAGCTGTGACCGGGGGCCTCGGGACCTTCCCCTGCAGCATTTGGTGGTGGCAGTCTGGGTTTGGTGCTGCTGACAGGGCTGGTGCTGGCTGTGCTGGCCAATCCTTCAGATACCAATCCCAGGGANAGGTGACAGGGCTGGTGCTGGCTGTGGCTCAGCACTGACCAGTCACCACCAGTCCAGTCCTTCAGATACCAATCCCAGGGAGCTTTTCCCTCCCTCGAGCAGTGGTCTGGTTATAAAGGAGGGGAGGGATGAGGTTATAAACCCAGGCAGCCTCAGCATGGGCTGCATTTGTATCCTCAGGAAATCAATTCAGTTACTGCAATCGCGAATCCATTTCCTTCTTCAGTCCTTCCTCATCTTTCCATGAGATCAAAACCAGTTTGGTGACAAATTCCTCTGATTCACTCTTCTCTTTTTCTGCATTTAAAGTAATTTACCTCTGCAAATTCCTGCTCTGATGCCTGTTAACCATCCATCACCTCATCCCTTTATCCCTGCACAGAGTCCAGTGGTTCTGCAGGACCCTTCCCATGGGAAGGTCAAAGAAGCTGAGGTGCCACCATCACCCTGTTTTCCCAAGGGTCCCTCTCCTAGTCTATTGGAATACACTGGATGCTTTTTCCTCCTTTTCCATCGTAATACAGAGATAATGGATGCATTTCAATATCCAATCTGACAGGACCTTGCTCCCCAGTCAGCCCTCCAGACCTGCTCCGAGCTTCTTGTGACAAACCCGGCACCAGATCCGGGCGGAAGCGTCTCAGGCGAATGTTGTGGAGTTTCTTCCCCCGTCGGAAAATGCAGTCGGACTGAAATCAAAACATTTTGAAGGAAACGTGTTGATTTCGACTGGGAAGTATCAAAACAGATTGTTTCAACTTTCTCGGTTTGTTTTGACAGGATCAAAATGTTTCATTTCCATGAGGTAAAAACATTCAGGGTTGATTTTGCTCTCAGTTTAGTTTTGACTTTCCCTTTCCGCGAAATCATTGTATTTTTGTCGTGAAAAGCTTGAATAGATGCTTGTGGAAGTCTCAAAATCCCCAAACGGGAACCCTTCAGTACTCAAGGTGTTCCCAGGTCAGAGCAGGAGCTCTCCTCTCTCCTGGCCACCCCCAGCCCATCACAGCCACCCAAACAGGGCAGAAATAAACCCAAACCCACCTCTGGAGCCAGGGCTGAGGAGAAGGAACCACAGTCAGGTGCCTTTCCTCAATTTATTTCCTCACATCCCGATGTTTGCTGCCAGCCCTTTGGGGTGCTGCCGGAATTCCCCACCCGGTGCTAAAAAAGCTTTATGGAAGGCATGAAAGCCAAGCCACATCTTCATTTCTCACCTCCGCTCTTAACAGCTTTTGTTCCTGGAAGGAAGGAAGTGTTTAATGTCCTTCAGTGAGGCAGATCCATCAGCAGACTAAGGAAAACAATTAAAGCAAGGTAACACATAAGAATTAACCTTTAGGGGATAGACCCAGCTCAAATGACTCCTCTTCCTCAGCCTATCTGCATCACAAGGTCGTGATTCATTTCTCCCTGCTGCTCATTACCATGCTCTAAAGATTGGAGAAAATTAGGAGGGAGCTTGAAAATCCCCGAGCTTCAAAAGGTTTGATTTCCTGGGCCCATTTTTTGTTCTGCTTTCCCACTGGCTGATTTCCCACACAGCTTTTCCCAGGCATTTGGGGATCTATTTGCCTCCTGTGCACCATCATGGCTTGGGAAAAAAATGGGTTTCTTTCCAAAGTGACTTTTTTTGTGTCTCTCAGCCATGCCTGAATGATGTGCATTGCTTTAGGTGGGGGAGATGAGGGGTGAATGACCTGAGAGCTTGACTTCCCCCTCTCCGTGGGGGTATAACTCATGTGTCTCTTTCTCTCTTCTACCTCTGAGTGGTTTAGAAGGTTTGGTATTTTGGAGACTCCTTTCTTCCAGCAGCTGAGGTTGAAACTGGCTGAGAAAGGCACATCCCATAAGCTTTATTTCTGTGAAATCTGAAGAGTTACAGGAGTTTGAGTGGATGGGTGCTGGGCCTGGGGGGAAAAATACCCAAAAGCAGAAAGCAACAGGTCCAAGGGCTGCAGAGAGCAGAAGGAGGGGATGGGGACCTCAAAATAATGCACAGAGCCTTTTGTGAAGGCAGGGAGAGCCTTCTGAGAGCCAAAGCAAATCCCCTGTACCTGGAGCCCTGCCTGGGGTTAATTTAACACGTCCAGCCCAACCCCTCATCCCACACGGCCGAGGCCAAGGGGTCACACGGAGTGTGAGTGTTTTAGGAATACATTAGGAGTGGGATGTGGGCAGGAGCCTCTTAAACAAGCCAAAGCTCCAGCAGAAAGCTTCTCTCCACCGCAATTAAAAGCAAGTCCGTGCCCGGGTTTGGGGGTGCAGCTGCATCTGATCCCTGGCCCCTCCTCGGCCCCTCACCGCGGGACACGGCGTCTCCAGCAGCCTACAGCCTTGGACAAATGACAGCCCAAAACCACATCCCTGGGTTAAAAAGGGGGGAAAGGAAGACGGAGAGTGAAGGAGATGGGGCTGCGGCGGGAGGGAAAACAAACCCCCACTGAGCTGTTATTCCGGCCCTGGTGGAAGCCCAAGATCATTCACAGGAGCCCTCAGAAGTTCATAAACACCTTTGTTTGTAGTTTCCACTTTGACTTTGTTCAGACTGGAGGGGACAAATGTGTTCCTGTCGCTGGCTGCTGATTCTGCTACTTCTCCAGAAAGAAATGGCTTCGCCTTTCTCCGGCGCGTGCCTCATAAAACAGGGATTAAGAGCATTTTTTTCAAACATCGTTTTTGTAATAGCGCAGCCCCAAACCCCTTCAATCAGCAAACTTGAGCACGGCTTGACAGCCTAAACTGCCATTCCTTAACCCACAGGACAAGAAGTGCCATTTGCACATGGCTGAGTGGCGAGCAGCAGAGATTCATGTCGGCTGCTAATTGCCTCTGGCTCCGAGCCACGGCACAAAGCTCCGGCACCCAGCGCATTCCTCCTCCCGATCCCATCGCGGGAAATGGCTTTGCCTGGATTTCAATGACTCAGGAGCGCGTGGAGAGCCAGAATTCTTTCAGGAAGGTGGGCAAGGAAAGGACAGCTGGGGAGGAAAAGTTCTCCAGCAGTGCCTCAGGAGGTGAGACAGCAGCTCCTGGGCACAAAGCTCCCGTTAAAGCCTGATGTGGATCTCTCTGGATATTCAGTTTTCCATGTGTAGAAAGAGCACAGGAAGAACTTCTCAGGCCTTCCAAACCCTCCAGTGGAAGCTGTCCTTGCCTGTGGCAGGGGGTGGAGTGAGTTGGGCTTTAAGGTCCCTTCCAACCCAAACCATTCCATGATTCCATGATATTCTACCCTAAACCATGTGTCCCAGTGCTGTCAGAGGTATCTGAATCTGTCTGAGATGTCCACGCAGGACTGGAAAATAACACAGAGGAATTACAAGGTCCCCTTTCAGCAGCCTTGAGGTGGATGCTCCTTCAATGACCCTGGCTGTCTCTGGGGGCAGCTGGAACCACCCACCCAAAGCCTTTTCTGCCTGCAGAATGCCCCAGGGCACCTCAAAGCTGGGCCAAGTCCCAGCTCTGCCTCATTCCCAACCTCTGATCCCTCAAAATGGAGTCAGGATTGAAGGGACAACTCCACCACCCCTTGTCCAGAGAGCACTGCAGAAAAAAAATGACCAGTTCTGGGATCTGGGCCAGAATCTGCAGCAAATAATGTGAACAAGGCTTGTGAATGTTCAGATTTAGGAAAAACCTGAGCAAGCCTCCTTGAAACTGGGGAGAGGTGGGACCTTAAGGGTCCTTCAGGGGAGAGAAAGGTGATTTTTTGGCAGTGGGGGGAAGGAGGTGGCTGTCCAGGGAACCCAGGGGAGAGGCCAGGGTGGGGTTGCAATGAGACAATGAGCTGCCTCACTAAAGACTCTGCCATCCTCCGTGGGCAATCCTGATACTTTATGCACTTTTAAAATCCTACGCATAACTACAAATGTAGAAATAATATTCCAGAAATAACTTTTGGCGTGCTTGGCATGAGTATTCCCAAAAAAACCCTGGCATTTCCAGGAGTCTGCACAATCTCCCCTAAAGAAGTTATTGACAAACTTCATTAAATCCTGCGATGGTTTAAATTGGAAGGGACCTTGAGGATCATCCAATCCATCCCTCCCACTTGTTGGATTTGTCATTCCTGGGTAAAGAATAATAGATTTTGATTTCCTGTATCCTTCTGTTCTCATTGGTGATGTTTTGTAACAAAATACGACTGGCATGGATTTCCTTTTAATGGATTTAATTGAAATGATGGCAAATCTTTCCAACTGAAGTGTGGGATATGAAATAGGAGTCTACTCCCATATTTACACTCCTAACAACACAAAATGTGGGATTTCATAGCAACAAGAAGCCTTGATGGAAACAGCCCAGCACTGACTCCAAACACTGATTTCAGTGGATTGTGTGCTCTCTACCTTCAGGCAAAGCAGCACATGCAGGCCCTAAAGCAGGAGAAGCGAGGATTTGGCAAGTTTAGTTACATCCACAGAGGGTGGAACCAGCGAGGGATGCCACGAGGATAATGCCAGACTTTCCAGCTGAGTGACAGGGAAAAATCCCTGGGGAGAACTGAACGGTGTATCCCTGGGGAGGACAAGTGAAGCTAAAGCTCCCTGTGCTGAGCAGGCAGAGCTGGAGCTGCTCCATCAACCCTGGGACCAGGCTTGGGTCAGAATTGCAGAATTTTAAAATTTCCATCAGGAATTGTAGTGATAGGATAAGAGGGAATGGCTTCAAACTGAAAGAGAGCAGGGTCAGATGGGATATTGGGAAGGAATTCCTGGCTGTGAGGGAGGTGAGGCCCTGGCACAGGGTGCCCAGAGAAGCTGTGGCTGCCCCTGGATCCCTGGAAGTGTCCAAGGCCAGGTTGGATGGAGCTTGGAGCACCCTGGGACAGTGAAAGGTGTCCCTGCCATGGCAGGGGTGGCACTGGAAGGGCTTTAAGGTGCTTTTCATCCCAAACCATTCTGTGATTCCATGATTCTCTGAAGCTCTGGAGATTTTCTGGGACATGATGGGACAGCAGGAGCACTGTGTGGTGCTGCCAGGGTTTGTGGTCACTCACTTTTCCAGAAATAACTGCAGAAGCTGGGCATTCCTTGTGGATTTGGGAGTGCCATCACCTCCCTGCCCTCAGTGATGCTCCTCATGCCACAGTGCCCCGACCTGCTGCCTCCTCCCCTGCGTCTGACCATTAAATGGGAAGGAGGAGCTGCTCCAGGAAGAACACTCTGCTGTTTTGGGGCCAGATCAGCACCTTTTAATCTGTATCAGGTGAAAGATGATGCTCTTACTCTCACCAGAAATTCCTTTGCACGTTGTCACTTCCAGCTCCCATCCTGCACTCGTTCAGGGCTGGTGCAGGAAGAGCAGGGGGCTCCTGCAGCCTGGAGCCAGGCTGGAGCTTTCCTTACAGCTCTGGGGGGAAAGGCAGTGGGCAGAGAGAGGCGTGCAGGGGCATGGAGACCTCGGAGAAATCGGGGAATTGATGAGGAAAATTGTCAATCCCAGCCGAGAAAGCCTTCTCCACCTGGCAAAGGCTCCTACCAGTGATATGTCAGTGATAATAAATCTCTTTATTACCAGTGACAGCCTGAAAATATAACTATTCTGTATCTGAGTAGGTCTCCCTCCTGCTAGAATAACTGGGATGAGATAAACAGAAGTTCAGAGTGATACCAGACTTCGAAATCAGTTAGTTCTGACTCCAAGTTTATGTTTTCCTTCATGCCTTTTACTAATTAGCATTAAATCAAAACAGTTTGTTCGAGTCTTTAATGTGTTTCCCCTTATTTTCCAAGCAGAATGCATTTCTCTCTTCTCTGCATTAAAAGCGCTTTTAGGGGAAAACATCTCCAAATGCCTCATTTCTCTGCTTTTGTTTTCTACCTGTTAGGAATAAAAGCGCTTTCCTAACAAGCATGAGAGATCTGTGTATCAGGAACAGAGATTTGATTTGTGAATACCTGCTTGGAAATGCTCTTCCAAGGCATATCAGATGTGTTCAAATCAGGGATCAAATCTATTCAAATCAGCCATGGATACCCTGAGTGCTGCTCCCCGCCCAGGACAGCTGGATGAGGTGGATAAGGAAAGGGCCAGGTCCGTGGTGGTGACATTCACTGACTCCTGAGGAAAGCGTTCCCTGAGGATTCACTTCTGGCTGTAAAATACAGCCACGGTTTCACTGACCAGCTTTCTGCTCTCAACTCCTCACAACAACTGGTAGGAAGAAGCAGGAGCAGGGAGAGGCTCCTGCTCCATGGATTTACCTCCTCTGCCTCTGTCAGTGATGGAGAAGGACTGAGCTCAGTCCTGGAGTCATCCATAAACACCCACAAGTCAGAGCAGCCCCTCAGGTGTTTGCAGGTGCATCCACAAACTCTGCAGTCTTGGGGATGTGGAACAAATAAATTTATATTCCAGAGAAACCAAACAAACAGGAAAATCTCTGGCTTTCTCTGTGGAAACAGGAGTGAGCGTAGCTGGCGGTGGGAGCACAGCTGCTCTCCCCAGAAGCAGGATAATCACCCCTACTGCAGACTCCTGCTCTGCCACGCTCCTCTGTGGCTGCAGGCACACGAGGAGGGACTGGAGCAGCATTTTATCCTCACAGAGGGGACTGCAGCTGATGATTTCAGGGGTATCACGAGCCCCTTGCAGCATCACAGCCTGGTTTGGTCCTTCTCCCAAAGCTCCAGCAACCTGCAGCTGCTTTGGCTCAGTCTCCACAGGCTGGGAAGGAAGTCACATTTAAATCTGCCTCAGAAGGGGACCTGGGAGAGTGGATTTCCTGCTGGAGATGAACTGGGATGTATTCATAATGCAGCGTGTGATCCCTCAGCCTGCAGAAGGCAGCACACAGTTCCACTGCCAGCTGGCAGAGCATTCCCGGAGGGAAAGCATCCTCTGTCCCGATCCCACCTGAAGCAGGAGGGCTGAGCGTGATCTGTGTGCACAGACACAACGCTGGGCTGGCTCAGATGGAGACAAGGACCTTCAGACAATTGTGTGACAGGAGGTCAGAGGCAAATCCCTGCCTGTTCCTGCCCCAGGGTTGGGATCCCCAGCCCAAGCAGCCTGTGGGGTCTGGAGGTGGAGGATGAACCCACCCTCTCACAGCCTTTCCTCATTTGCTCCCCAACCTTCAGCTGTGGCTGCATTTCCTCCAGAGCTCAGCAAGGAGTCTTCTACACCCTGAGTTACCACGGGAAGTGCTGCTGATGGAAACCAGGGAGAGCTCTTCCAGCACAAGAAGGTTGCAAGGGGTGCAGTGCCATGGAGAGGTTTAAAACAACCTCCAGCCAGGGCTGCAAGAGCAGCTCCCACCTCTCTGGGGCTTTCAGGGGCCTCAGCTCCCTCTGTCCAACCGAGCACTGAGCCCACATGCAGGAAGATCCTCAGAGTTCATGGACTGGACAAGTCTGGGCAGAAGTTCTACAGCTATATCAAAAGTCACATTTGTGACTCCCTGCCAGCTTTCAAATCCTCGTTCCGAGCGCTGGAGGTCTGAGTTTCTCAAAGAAACCATTGTCAGGATTTGTTTAAAAGGAATGAAACTGTATTTTTTTCTAATCTTGTTTATATTGATCCCTCCTATGAAATCAAGGAACATGTAATCAGCTTTTCTATATATCACAGGCTGCTAAAGGTCACCCAGATATCTATGTCAAGCCATAATATGAATCATGGCAAATATTTCCACCCTAAACAGAGTATATCTGTTACAACCAAGGACAGAAGAGAGACGAATGTTATCAACATATATTTTAATTTATGGCACGGAAGAGAAGAGCCCTGAACAAGCACCCTGTGCCTGCCTAATTTAATGAATGCCACTTTTCACCTGGAGCTGGGTTGGGTTCCTTGAGCTCCAGGTCATGGAGGGATTTTCCAGACCTGGATGCTTTGGGAGCAGATTTGTTGTACCTGTTCCCTGCTTCTTGCTGGCCTTGAAGCAGCGATGATCCAAACCTGACACAACACCCAGGAGGTGCCCAGCCCTGCCCAAGCACACCAAGGACTGCCCATGATTTTGGGAGGTGAGGAGCTGCGAGGAGGAGCTGGAGCACACCCAGAGTCAACCTTGATGTCTCCACTCCGTGACTTCCAGCTCTCAGGCTACAGATCCCAGCTCTGCCTGTGGGAAGGGGTGAGGAATGGTCTGGTTCACTTCCAGGATTCTCCACAGCCCTGTTTGCTTCTTACCCAGGGGCTCCTTGGCAAAGTCTGCTTTGATGTACAGCCTGTGCTGCTGGAGTTGGATCCCTTTGTCCCCTGAGTCTTCTTGGGAATGACTCGGAGCTGGAATGTGTCTGTCCTCACCACCAGGATTCACCTTCCAGTCTGGGCGTGAAGGGTTAAATTCCAGATGGCGACAGCTCCTGTTCCAGGGAGCTCATGAAAGCTGAGGAAGCCTGGACAATTTATGAGTCCATTCTAGAGGAGGATGAGATGCTGAGGCTGGCAAGGCTGACAAGTGAGGCCTCCTCTGCCTCCTGGATGGGATTCCAAAAGCAGGAGGGACCCCTCTGGCCATGAATTCTGGGCTCCACTTCACCCCACCCTGCCCAGATGTGATGGAACAGGGCCATGTGCCAGGTACGTTTTCACTCTAAGTGCTGAACTGTTCACTAAGAAAATGAGGAAGTACCAGTTCGGGCAGCCAGAGTTTCTGGAGAGTCCTTGGAATGGCTTTTCCTTCCAGGCTGGAGTTATGTCCATCTCCTTTGGACAGGGAAGGACCACTGATTCCTGCCAGCCTTCCAAACTGCCTTGCAAAGAACAAACTCTCGGACAGCCAAGGTAGATCGGGGGTTTGTTTTTCCAGATCCTTTTGCCTTTGTTTGCAATGCCCACTGACATTCCAGAGGCTGCATGGCTGAGTATTTAAATGAGAAAACGCTTCCTGGAGAGAATGACCCATGGAACACTCCCAGGGCTCTGGGACACAACAGCAGAAGAGGCAAAGATTACTAAACCGGCAAAAATTCCGTCCAGGTATGGCTCCAGCTCTCAGCAGGTGGTGGGAATAAAAGCTGATGAAGGCAGAGATAAATGTGGTGTCTCCTGATGCTGGGAGATGAAAGCACACTGGAGTCAGGCATTTGTGTCTGTCTGTTCTCCAGGAACTCTTGGAAAGCGGGTTCTGCCTGTGTTTTGTTGGAATAGAAGCCAGACTGCATAAAAAGCATCATTAGGGCTTGTGTTGTTTTTATTATCTGTGATTTTTTTTGCCTCGTGCTAATGGATCCCAGACAATCCCAACCCAGACCGAGCTGGAGGGATCCTTCCCTCTGCCAAGGCTGAGCTGCCGAGCATCTAATCACAACCAGGAGATGGGAACCAAGCCCAGAGCTCTTCAATGGCCACTTCCCAGGGAGAAAGAAGGATTGGAAAGCATCCCAAAGTGTCCAAAGGCAGCTTGGATCCAGCTGTTTCAAACAAGGCTCGGAGGTGAGCACACCTGAACACACCTGTGAGACCATCGGGGCCCTTCCCATCCCCTACCTGGAGTAAGGAGCAGGAAACTGGAGCAGAGCTTTCCACAGCAACCTGAGCTACAGACCCAAATCATCCATTAAAGGATAATCCTCTCTTCCTGTACAAGAACAGGAGATCAGAAAGGACACGAGCAGAGAGTGGTTCAGGCAAACAGGAGGAGATGGGTTCCATCCATTCCCTGGATGCTGTTTGTGCCAAAGGATGCGACTGCTGAGAGTCCACTTGGATCAGGGAGGAGCCATCCATGAATACAGAGAAACTAGAGCCTCCAGTTGCTCTGCCTCTGGTTTAGGTTGGATAGCAGGGAAAAATTCTTCACCAAAAGGATGGTCAGACACTGGAAGAGCTGCCCAAGGCTTCAGGGCAGTCCTGTCCATGCAGGGATTTAAAAGACGTGGATGTGGCACTTGGGGACGTGGGTCAGTGTGGCCTTGGAAGTGCTAAGGGAATGGTTGGACTCGATCTTGGAGGGCTTTTCCAACCTTAATGATTCCATGATTCTACACACAGACAACAAAACCCTTGAGCTGGAGTTTGTGGGGAATGTTATCTGGCTCAGAACTCAATCCACACTGGGATAGATCCTTCACCCAAACATCTCTAATCTGCCAAGGCCTAGAGTGGTGATGATGCTGGTACAGCCTTTCTCCCTGTCCCTGCTTGGTCCAGGTCCTCCCCAAATCCACTAAAACTGCCGTGGAGGCAGGTTGGATCTCTTTATTTACCAATCCTTATCCTCACAGCTGGGAAAGTCCTGCTGTCCAATGGATCACACCTTGTCCAGCGAATGCAAGCGGATGTAGCCCCTTGTTTTCAGTACACGGCCAGAATATCTCTGCCAAGCAGAATTCCTTCCAGAATTCCTCCCTGGGACCTGATGCCAGCCGGTCAGGAAGACAAAACAAGTCTTGTCTCATGAATATGGAGCAGGGAAAAGGCGGGAGGGAACGTGGGGAGCATCAGGGATTCATGGAGCGCTCCGAACGGCGCTCACGGCTCAGCACACCAGAACTGCAAATATCGATGATTCCAGCAGGCCGGGGGCGATACTCGGGGAGAACTGGACACTTTGGAAAAGCAAATTCTCTGCGAGTGAGAACCGCTGTCTCAGAGCTCATTCTGGGCCTGGCAGCAAAAAGAGGGAAACGCCTGGGGCACGCACAGGGATTCCTGAAATGTTCCATTTATCCCGTTTGGGGCTGGCGGCTGCTGGCCGTGTTTATGGGCAGTGCATTAACCCCTGGGTGAAACAATCGGCTTCAGCAACTTCCCAGTGCCCTTCCCACTCCGCTAAATCCAGCAGCGGAGAACGGGATGCATCCAGCACATGGCTAATGTGGGATTGCAGCAGGAGCCCCGTTGGAAATGGAGAGAGCCCTGCAAGAGGCGGTGTGAATTCATTAGGAATCCGTGCCGCTCCAATCGAGAATATCTGAGCAGTGACCTTCATACAAAATGTATCGTGCGACGCTCTCTATTAAAATAATCATAAACACAGTCAGCAGTAAACAAAACAATCCAAATGTGCCTGGAAAATAAATGCAGCCAGGGGATGGTGGATGGAGCAGGGATTAAATTTCCATTTAGGTATTACAGGCCATGAAGGGGGTTTTTTGCCTTTTCTCTTCTCAAACAGTGTTTCCAAAATCAATAGCGGGAGGAGGGAAATGGGGTGATTGGGAACATGGGGAGTAATTGCTCCAGTTTGTCACCGCTTGTGTTCCATGTTGGAGCATCCATGAGGGGAGGAGGCTGCTGGAGCTGGCCTCAGTCAATATTTGTCCAGAGCACAGGGAATATCCTGCAGTTCTGTGGGCTTTTGGATCCCACGCTTCCCCTCTGCCAACACCCGTCCTTCCCATCGGGATGAGACCAACGGATTTGGGATCAACCCACCGTGGTGCCAGATGGCACAGGAACACACCCACCATGGCAAAGCCCGACTGGGACCTGCAGGATGGCAAAACAGAGCTAGAGAGACTCGCAGAGGGAGGGATGAGGCTGTGCCGGACTCTGAGCGCCTTCCAGGGGCTGTGGCAGTGTTGAAGCTGAAGGAAAAGACTCCTTTTGTCTCTCTGAGATGCTACAAATGAAGTCCTGCTGCAATTTTCAGTCCTGTGCTGGCAGGAAAGGTGATGCCCCAGAGGAGAAGCTGAGGTTCCTTCGTGCATCAGGTAGAGAAACCAAAGGCCAGTGTCTGCTGGGAGCCCCAGGCTGGCGGCTCCTCTCTGCTGGATACATCCAGCTGTCCCTAAAAATGGAGAGCTGGGAGTGTTGAGCAGGAGCAGGGGTGGTCATGGCTGCCCAGTGAGGACCATCATTCCCAGAGGGTGATCAATGGGCTTGGGAGTCTCCATAGAATCCCACGATGGTTTGGGTTGGAAGGGAACGTAAAGCTCATGCAGTCCCACCCCTGCCATGGGCAGGGACAGCTTCCACTATCCCAGGCTGCTCCAATCCCCGTCCAACCTGGCCTTGGGCACTGCCAGGGATCCAGGGGCAGCCACAGCTTCTCTGGGCACCCTGTGCCAGGGCCTCCCCACCCTCACAGGGAGGAATTTCTTCCCAATATCCCATCCATCCCTGCCCTCTGGCAGTGGGAAGCCATTCCCCCTTGTCCAGTCACTCCATCCTTTGGAAACTGTCTCTCTCCACGTTTTTTGTTGGCTCCTTCAGGCACTGGAAGGCCACAATGAGATCACCTGGATCTTCTCTTCTCCGCACTGAACAATCCCAGTTCTCCCAGCCTTTCCTCATTTTCTTGTAAGCGTCTCCTTCCCTGGCAGTAATCCCCACATGGTTTCACCAGTGCCCACCTTGCTTTGATGTACTCAGAAGCCATGCCAGCTTGGGGTTTTTCCCCATTTTCCACAGGTTTCTTCAAAATCTTCAGTTTTTCCTTCCTGACCTGTTGCAGTTCCTGCAGGAGCAGACTCAGAGTATCTCATCTGCTGCAGTCCCTGCTTTTCTCTCCCATGCCCTCAGGCCCTTTGCTCTTCCATTGGATGATATTCCCACCAGCCCTTGCCAGGAGACCCGCAAAACCACGGGAAGGATCTCAGGAGTCATGAGGGAGACAATTCCCACAGTCTGACTCCCCTCTCCTGCCCTCATCCCAGCAGCCCGAGTGCCCCACCACGTTCATCCTGCATCCGGCTCCGTTCTGTTCCTGCAGCTCCGCTCTGCCTCCATCCCAGCCTCCAGCACAATCCCCAGGAGCACATTCATTTCCAGGCCGGGCCTTCCTGGGTTAGCTGCAATCTTTAGCTACACAAGGGAAGAACTAGGAAGAGCAGAGGTTCCAGGGACAGCCTTTTGTTGGAGGTTTTAATATATTTTGAGACTTCCAGTGAAGTCTGAATTTCTCAATTTTCATTCTCTCCTGACATTTCCCAACTTCTGTGTCACATCTTTTTTTTTGATGATCAGCCTTTTTCCCATCCTTTCTGCTCATTTCTCCTTTCAGGAAGGTTCCCAGCTTGCTGCTAATATATGTTTAGTCACCCTGCCATAGCTGGAATTTTTTGCATCCTATTTTCCCAGTTGCTTATCAGCCAACTTCCAGACTGCCTCCTTAACTTTCAGGCCCCCAAATTTTCCAGCAAGTTTCTACCAAATTTCCTGGATTTGCCCATGTGACATGAGACAGAGCCACATTTACTTCCTTCCCCTCTGCTTCCAAATGATTTTGTAGTGATTTGTCACCACAGTTATTTCCTGTGACCACCTCAGCAGCTGTAACAATTTCACCAAGTTTTAGGACTCTAAGACAACGATGAATTTGTTGGATTGGATCCCATCTGAAGAAACCTCATCCCATCCATAGTGTGATTTTTTCCTAATCTCCCCTTTCCTGTGTGTGCCAGGAGATCCTGGGCTGCCCTCCGCGTCTGGCTGCATTCCCAACACTCCCAACTTGTGTGGTTCAAACCAGTGTCCAACACATTCTGACGCCTTGAGAGGCCACCTAAAAACAGAGCCTGGACAGGAGGAAGGGAATAAAGGTGGATATTTATTGGAAAGGCCTTCAGAGGCACACCCTGGGCAGGCCAAAGGCTGCACCCAAGATGGACCCCGAGTCACGAGTTCTTCACACTTTTATAGCTTTGGGCCATTTGCATCTCAACCCAATTTCACCAATTAAACTTTAGCTAATGATGGAATTTGCCCTCAGCTTGCCCCCCTTCTCAAGATGCTGGGTTACACATTTTGGGCCTAGGCCGGGCTGGGTGTCCTTGGAGAGCAAACCTAGAGAGGTTTGTTATATCTATCTTAGCATGAGAGAGCCAAAGTTAGCAGGCCACAAGAAACTTCAGAGTTACACACTGGGCAGTACAGGATTTGAAAAATACAGAAGTTAAAACCTAAGGCATCAATTCCCACTGGAAATCCTCCCCCTGCCCTTCCCTCTTCTCTGTTCCTCACCTGCTGCCATTGTGCGCCCTCATAATTGATAAAAATGTTCATTGTATGATCTCATCTGCGGGTTTTTCCCTTCTTTTCCAGGGAATGAGGCAGGCTTGACATTTGCTTCCAGAGCCTTTCCCACATCACTGAAATCATTCACCCCAAAAAGCACTTCTTTAAGTGAGCATTATCAACGAGCTGCCATCGATGCCTCCCTCCTGATTAGCACTAATGAATCTAATAGGCTGCTGTTATCAGTATCCCTGCACATCATATGGTTTATTGATGGACTTGGGTGCCTATTTGCTCTAATGAAAACCATGGAATTGCAGATCCATCATGCCTAAGTGGTGATGGAACCCAGAGCCAGCTGTAATTGTTGATTCGTTCACTGAGAAGGGGATTTGAGAAGCTCTAACTACAAAAAGCCATTGAGTTAATTTTTTTTCTCCTAATAAATAACCCGCTTTCCCATACAGGCAGAAAATTCACACTGACAAAGGAAAATAAATTTTCATGTGGGGCATAATTAGTTCGTGGGACTTGTCACCATGGAAAGTTGTTCAGCCCGAGAATGGGAACGATGGAGAAAGCTCAGGGATTAAATGGATGGACAGACAGTTACAGCTCTGGCTGGAACGGGTTGGGAAGGGACACAGAGCTGCATATCCCAGGTTTGCTACATTCTCCCACAGATCAGGATGGGAAGCCATTCCCCCTTCTTAATTCTTATTTAAGCTGCCACATTCTCCTGTTTATAATGAAATAACTTCCTTCAATTCCTTATACATGAAAATGAGTTGGTAATAATGCTTAACTATGATGTGAACTCAACATTTAATATTAGAATAAATGCAATAAACAACTGGCACGCTTCAGAAAATTGGGCAGTTCCAGCTGAATATTTTTAATCTAAAGAAAACCTCGGGGTCTTTGTAAAATCTGAACTTTTTCACACTTTTTGTAAAAATCAGGACCATTTCTCACTTCTTTTTTCCCCATCAAAATTTGGGTGCTGAGGGTTTTAAAGAAGAGGGTGATTATGAAGGCTAAATTATATTGGATCAAAATGTGTTTCCAGGCAGGACAGGGGGGCTCTGTTGGTCAGCGCAGGCGTGGGGGATTCAGGTGATGCCTTGACCTGTGTCCAGCAGGAAATCCAAACCCTCTCAGGCTGTCCAGGCACATTCCTGGCTGGGTGACCACCAGCAGCACTTTTGAAGACACCCATGACTCTGGGGACAGGCTTTTCCTGCAAACAGTCAGAAATTCCCTGGACAAACCAACCCGTGGCTGTCATTCCAGAGGGAGGCAGTGAGCAGTCTGCAGGGACAAAGCCTTCATCCCACTTTCTCCTGGCTCTTCCTCTGGTTCCTGGCAGGACACAGGGGCCTGGCCTGCCCTGGGGGCACGCAGGGGACCTCTGGGTCCAGCCAGCTGTGCCACATCTGGCCGGTGCCACGGCTGCACGGAGTAACCCTGACATCTAGTGGCTCCCAGAGCCATCCCCGGGCACCCCGAGCTGGTGGAGCAGGGGTGGGCAGGAGGCACCCCGGGCTGCCCAAATCTCCCATCCCATGGGTGCAGCTGTCCCACAGGGCAGAGCGAGGCGTGCACAGCCAGCACCGCTGCGAGGGATGGCGTTAATAAAGTCATTTATGGCACTAATGAATCATTTGGAGCCTGTTGGGTTTTGGTAGCCCCAAAGCTGAGCTTGGGGGAACCTTGAACCAAGGTTCCTGGGGGACCTTGCCCAAGGGAAGGTTTTCCACGGCCTCCTCGGGAAATCAAAGTGTGGGACAATAGGTTTCACCAGACAAAGAGCTGTGCAGCCTCCCGTGTGCTGGGAACACTCCAGGGATGCTCCAGGAGCAGGCAGCAGGAGGTGCCAAGGACGGGGAGTTTTCAGTGTGATCTCTTCCCATATTAATGCTTCAAATTCCATTTTAATGGAGAACAGAGGCTCCAGCTTCCCACTCCTGCTGCCAAGGTGGCTTTTGGAGGAGGGATTCTATAACAGAGCCTTCCCCGAGCAGGAACACCCTCTGCCTGCCCTCCAAGGGAATGATTTGGGGAGATGTGGGAGATCTGGCTGCCCTCTTGCAGCTGATCAGGCAAGACAATGTCTCAGTTCACTCAGCTTTGGTGTCCCTGTCCCCTGGCTGTGCCAGCAGCTGGGTGTCCAAACGCTGCAGCCACATGCCCCAGACCCTGCCTGGGTCCCCTGATGCAGCTGGACATCGAAATATCCCCAGGGGGAAAGCACCCAGGAGCAGAGGCAGTGAAGGTGATGGGGAATGGGGAGAGGTTTTACTGCATCACTTCCAGTGATCACAGCAACATTCCCTGGCAAGGAGAAATGCAGATCCTGCCACGTCCGTGGGGTGGAAGAATTCACACAAAAGCAGCTTGGGAAGCAGCAAAGATCAGGGAACTCTCATCCCAGAGAGGTTCCCGAGGGCTGCTGTCCCTGTCCCCGGTGCTGGCAGTGCTCCGGGGGGAGCTCGGGGGTGCCAGGCACACTTTGGGCACCACTTTTCCCTGCTGCCACCGGATTTCCCAGTGATGTGGGAAAGCCATGATCCCCACATTTCTGGGCCCTTCCAGCTGTTGGTCCCTCAGCTCTGCCCGCCCTGGGGGCCCTGGGATTGGCACTGATCCTGTTCCAGCTGGGCAGGGCTGCTCTGGAATTCCCAGGTGCCAAGCTTTGTGCCCAGGTGGCCCCGCATGGAGCTGGTGGAGGTGAGGTGTTGCAGTGTGCCTCTTAGAGACAAGGGTTTCTATTACATCAAAGCCCCCAAAAAAGGGCAAAGAGCCAGAACTTTCCATCTACCTTGAACTGTGGTTGGCCTGATTTTGCTGCAGTGCCTCTCCCACCAAACCCATTGAACCCCTGACCTGTAGGTCACTCACTTCTGTAATCCCACAGGACAATACCCTCTGTAATCCCACCCAACCTATCTGTTAAAAACCCCTGTTCCCAAAGCCACACGCTCCTCCGTCTCTTCCCCTGGGCTGAGTGCTGTTGTTAGCATCTGCCTCAGGGGCTTTTTGTTTATTATTTTCTTGTTATTAAATCCTTTTATTCTGGAAGCAAGCGATCCAGCCCGTCTCTCTTTTAAGCCACTGCCTCCAGCTCGCTACCAGAATCCACCTCGGAGGTTATTACAATAACCCAGCTGGAAGTCAGATCTTCCCGGGCAAAACCAGCTGAGTTATCATGGTAATGGTGAGGCAGGTCTGGGATGGGGTGAGGCAGAGCACAGCCCTCCATGTAACACCCTAACGCTCACAGTGTTCTTCCATAACCCCTCCTGGGCATCCCGGGAATCCTGGATCATGCCTCCTTCTCCTGCTGCAGCCCCTGGGAGAACAGGCACCAGCCATGGGATGGACAGACAAGCTCCTGCCACTCAATCCCCTCCAGCTGTGGCTCCCACCAGCGGTTTTGGGACACCCAGACCTTGTGGGGGCTCGGACAGACACCGCTGGCAGCATTCCCGGGGTGTTGGTGCTCCTGCTGTGCTGAGGGCAGTGGAATTCACTGGAGAATGTGAAATCCTGGTGCTGTGCCACGGGGACAAACTCCCTAGGGGAAAGCAGGGAGGAATTTGCCTGTTTCCATGGAATCCCAGGGTGGCTTGGCTTGGAAGGGACCTTCAGACCATTTCATTCCACCAGAGGGACACCTTCCACCAGCCCAGGGTGCTCCAGGCGTGTTTGGAGAAGGTGGGGACTGGGATGAGGGTTTACTTCGAGCACTGCCAGGGGCTGTGAAAGCTCTGCCCCACCCCTGCTGTCCCCTCCAAGGCCCCCAGGGAGGATCCCCACGGAGGATTCCCATCTCCCCACCCAACACAAGCCTCTCCTCCTGCCATCCCCCTTCCCCGGACAGAAGATCCCATGATTTTCCATTCCCTCCCAGCTGTGTTTACCGTCACAGGATTCCTTCCTCCTCCTGAAAGTCACTCCCAGGGTGAAATTCGAGGTTGTAAATTATTAAAATGTTATCAAGAGCATGCAGACTTGCCCATTTTTTTTCCTGGTGGTGAAGAAGCTGATGTATAATTCAATTTTTCCCCCACACTTTCTTCAGTAATACTTAAAAACTTTCTGTGCACACACACACACGGAGGCAGATCCAAACCTTATTTCCATTTATTTCGAAGTCTCTTTGGGCCAGAGGCTTTATCTTCTCTCTTTCTGCTCACTGCTGAGAAAAGTTTGGGTGTTGTCATTATATGAATAATATATAATAATAATAAATTCAGCATTCTTCCTTTTGAAATGTTTCTTCATAAGAAATGATTTTAAATGCTTTTTCTGGGGGAGAAGGAGCAGGTGAGAGCACATATATGGCTCACAATTATTACTGTTCTCTATTAGACAGAACAAAGCCAGCTTCAATTTACAGTTTCCTGACAGGATCTCCTTAAATAAAAACACAACCCTGCTTATCATTTTCTAGATTTTAATTCCTGGGGCTGAAACTTCCTTGGCTGGTGTCTAACAGGGTCCAGCTTTCCTTTAAATGGGAAGGAAGCAAACTCTTCTTTTTCCAAACTCCTCTTTTCTCCTCTTACATTTAAGGAATTTTACAACTTTAAGGGATTTTTGTGCTCCTGGGGAATAAAACAAAAATCCTTGGATGTTTGATAGAGCAGCTGAGGTCAATGGTGGCCTTTTGGAAATATATCCAGGCTTAGTCCCAGCCAAGAGCTCCTGGAGAAGCTGTGTTGCACCATCCCTGTGGCTTTTTGTCGGTGACTGGAAGCAGAAACCTCCAAATCTGGGCTCTAGCCAAGGGGGAAAGGCAGTGAGGGAATGGGAGGGAGGAGAGAGGGATGAGGCCTGAGCAGTGGGAGAGGGCTGCAAAAATGCAGAGGAGATGGGATGAGGTTCAAAGCCACATCCTTGGACACTTCCAGGGATCTGGGGGCAGCCACAACTTCTCTGGGCACCCTGTGCCAGGGCCCCACCACCCTCACAGCCAGGAATTCCTTCCCATGATCCATCTAAACCTCCTCTCTTCCAGCTTAAAGCCATTCCCTGTGTCCTGTCCCTCCATCCCTTGTCCCCAGTCCCTCTCCAGCTCTCCTGGAGCCCCTTTAGGCACTGCAAGGGGCTCTGAGGTATCTCTGGAGCCTTCCCTACTCCGGGTGAGCACCCCCAGCTCTCCCAGCCTGGCTCCAGAGGGGCTCCAGCCCTGGGAGCAGCTCCATGGCCTTCTTTGGATTTGCTCCAGCAGCTCCACATCCTTCTGCTGTTGCTCCCAGGGCTGGGGCAGCTCTGCAGGTGGGGCCCCACCAGAGCAGAGCAGAGCAGAGCAGAGGGGGACAATCACCTCCCCCAACCCCTGTGACTCCTTTATAACAATACAGAAATAATGTATAAAGTACATCATGTCTGGAATGTGTGTCCTACACCATGTCCAGCCTCCTTCAGCACGAGGCGGGAGAAGCTCTTCCAAGGGGACTCACGCTGCTCTTTTCAGGAGTTCTCTTCCTACTCCCAAAATCCTTTTGGTCCTGGCAGGGAGCTTGAGCTGGGAGATCAGTGGCAAGGTGCAGTGGTATCTCCCCTGATGTCGTGTTCCCCACAAAGCTTCTCCAATCCACTCTCTGCAGCTCAGGAAGGGGCTTTGCTCACCCTTGTGCAGCTTTTCCCGTGCTCCAGGACCTGGATCTGCACTTCTTCCAAGAGTTTTGGTGGCACACATTCCCAGAGCTGCCACGTGGGCTGGCACATCCCGCTCCAGGAGCCCCAGCAGCATCCTGGAGGGAAGCTGGGGCATGAGCAGCAGCATTCCCATTACACATCTGGCAAGCCTGGCACTGTGGGAACATCAGGGAACCCCAACGTGTGAGCACGACCCGGGAACACAGCTCAGAGTGAAACACAGCCTGGTAAATGCTCTCCTGTGTTGGGTTCAAGAGCTCCAAAACTGCCAGAGAGCTCCCAGCAAACCCAGGCCCTCCATCCCCAGGCAGCACTGCAATGCCAGAGGGAGGGAAAACTCGGGAGAGGGTGACAAACGGGGCTGTGAATAACAGGGAGTGAGCTGTGCACAGATTTTGGAGCAAAGAGCACCCGAGGCACGGCTGGGGAGGGACAGCTCCGAGCTCACCCTGACATTTGTGCCCCTTGTCCCCATTTCCAGCAAAAACCCAACTCCTCCTCCAGAATGGATGAGGAGAGGAGGTTGGCAGCTGTCCCCAGCAGCAATGGGCACCACCATTAGAGAAGGATTCTTTTTGAAGGATTATTTTCTCTCTTTCTAATGGAAACCAATCCATCGAGGTGCTTCTCACCCCTCTGAAATAACAAAGAGGCTTTTCACTGCCTCCCCCCGCCTGGTTCTGCCTTTCCCATCTCTCCTTAATGAATCTTCCAATATATGATGGGAACTGCAGGCACAGATCAGCAGCAGGCTGGGACTGCAAATCCATACTCCTGAAAAGGCATCCTTTTGACCCAAACAGGTTCCTCCTCCTCGGAACACACTGTTCTTCTTCTAGGTGGACTTGCAAGGAGAAGGAGACAAATATCATGGAAAGGCTTGGGTTGGAAGGAACCTTAAAAATCCTCGAGTTCCAACCCTGGCATTGATGCCAATCATTAATTTCATTAATTGCCTTCCTGTTTATGGAACACAAGCTTGGATGCAGACTCAATCTAAGAATTTAATTACGAGCAGAAATCACTTTTCTCTGCTGAGCTTGGAAATTTAAAGTCACCCTTCACGCAAAGAAAGTAAATACCTTTCAATCACGACAAATTTCTGTGAGGTTTTAAAATTATTTGTCTTTTTCCCCCACTCACTTGCTGCCTTTCTAGTCGTTCTTGAAAGCGAGAAAATAAATAATTAACCAGAACAAGAGAGGCACCACAAGCACTGAAGTGGTTCAGCTTAGAGAGGAGAATGAGAAGTGATGTGATTGTGAGGGATCACGAGCAGTAATAAGAATTTACAGTTATTTCCTAGAAGCAATGGGGATGGAGCACAGCAAAATTAATATTTTTAACTCAGAGCCCGGTGCAGGAATGGCAGAGGCAGAAGGAACTTGACTAAAACCCAGAGCGAGCTCTGCTGTGTCCTCTCAGCTCCCAATTGTGTCATTTCTCCTCGAGGAGCGAAGCTGCTGTGCCGAGGCCTGTCCTTCTGTTTGCTCTTAGGAAAAAAATGCTGATTTATGGCCGTGGACTTGCCTGGGAGTCGTTTGCCCTGATATCTGCTTCCCAGATAAGTGGATAAATGGGATAAATGGGAGCTGCTCCTTGCGTGCAGAGAGCCCTGTCAGTAAATATGCATTATTGCTGGGATTAGCCCGAGGAATCAGGGACATTGCTCATGCTCTGCTCGCTGCACACTCCCCCTAATTCACTCCTAAAAGCCCATCTGTTCAAATGAGCTCGTGATGCCCAATAATCAATAGTTCCTGGCTGCTGTTCTGGGGGAATGCTGGGATGTGCTGGGAGCAGAGGGATTGGGGGAACCCCCTTGGCCAGGCTCACCTGGGAAAGCAGGAGAGACCCTAAAACCAGCTCCTTGGCTAATTGCTACTTAGCTGGGGCTTCACCCTAAAATCTGACCCCAAATCTGGCCACTCAGCACTTCTCCAGCTTCCCCTCCACTCTGTTCCTGCAGGGCAAGAGAGATTCCTTACTGTCCTGAGGCTTTTAGGGATGGGATTTGAGACCCACCCCCCAAGCCTCTGCAGGACGGGGAACCTGGCACCCCACAGTTCCCATGGCTGGGTATGGCCCCAAACCCCACGGCGGCCCCAAAATGCAGGTCTGGAGGCATCACCCTGCCGTGGCAGGGACCCCTGGGACCCGGGCTGCCCTCTCCCCTCTCTCNGCTGCCGGGGGAGCTGGGGCTGTGCTGGAGCCCGGACCCCAGGGACTCGGGCTGCCCTGTCCCCACTCTCCAGGAGCACCCTGGTGCCTCAGGAGCCATCCCTGGGTGCAGGGGATGCTCCTCCAGGCTGCTGGGGGAACTGGGGCTGTGCTGGAGCCCGTTCCCACCCCCGGCTCAGCGGGAGCTGCTGGCCCAGCCTGAAGGAGACCCTTCCAAGATCCTTAATTGCTGGAGCACCTGCCTCAGCCAGGAGCAGGAGGGGATGGGATTTATCCCACAGCTCTCAGGCCACGTCAGGAGCGTTCTGCTGCAGCCAGGGAAGGTGCTGCTGCTGCTCCAGAGCAGCTCTGCACCCCCAGGAGCAGCACAGACCCCCCCGTGCAGCTGCAGCAGCCACAGCCCCCCTTTGCTCCAGGTGAGCCCACAAACAGGTCACTGCTGTGTTTACCTGAGGCTCGGCAGGGGTTTCAGCCTTTCAGCTGTAGTTATTTGTCACAAAGGGCTCCTGGGGAGGTGGTTTCTGTGTGCTGGAGGCACAGGGCTGCTGCTGCTGCTGCTGGAATTGCAGCTTCAGCAGTGTGAGGACAGGGAAGCTGCTCCCTGCTTGCCAAAGAGGCAAAAATTAATCTAATGTGCCTGCAGACCTGAGCAGAACCCGTTTTTTCCTCCATTCGGTACCACGTGTGTTTGCACAGACTAAATTCAATGTCCCTGCCTCTCATGCCTTGACAAGGAACAGTTTGTCAGAGGAAAAAAAAGCAGCTTTGGAGACCCAGACCCAGGCAGAAACCTTCACTTGAAGCCCAGCCTGTGCTGTGTTTGCTCCACTTGTAAAAGCCTGGTTTATTTGCCCACTTGAGCTCCTCAGTGTAAATATTTGCCCTCTCTCGTTGCACTCATTAAATCCTCGGGATTAGAGCTGGAAGTGGAGGGGCTCTGCTGGGTGTGGGGTTTGCCTGCCCAGCCCTCAGGTCAGGCCGTGTTTGCTGAGCTGCTCAGCACATTTGGGGCCCCGAGCCCCACTCAGGGACCCATTTCCTTGTTTGCTCGATCGATTTGGGTCTGTGTGCTGAGAAATCCACACTGAAAGTTTCCTCATACCAAGTTGGGTGTGAGCTGGGAGCACGCATGGGCTGGCAGCTCCTGGGCTTTCCAACCAAACTGCGTCTCACAGGAGCCTCTTGGGGGCTCCCCCCAGGGAAAAACCTGGGATTGATGGGAGAGGACATGTTCAAGGCCAGGCTGGACAGGACTGAGAGCATCTTGGTCTGCTGGAAGGTGTCCTCATCCATGGCAGGGAGCTGGAATGAGATGGGCTTTGAGGTCCCTTCCAGCCCAAACCATTCTGTGACTGTGAAATTAAACTCAGGGTAAAGCATTTTTATTTGTCTGCTGACTGAGGGCAGAGGGGAATATCATGGAATCATACCATGGAATGGTTTGGGTGGGAAGAGACCTTAAAGCCCGTCCCATCCCACCCCTACACGAACAAGGACCCTTCCACAGCCCAGGTTGCTCCAAGCCCCGTCCAACCTGGCCTTGGACACTTCCTCTGCTCTAAACACTTTCTGCTTTTTCCCCTCCACATCCCTGTGTCTTCACTGAGGAACAACAAAATCGGTGCTGGGGTTGGCAGGAATTACTTCAACACCACATCCTCCTTCCCAAAAACCCAGTGGTGACTCTGGGGTCAGCAGGATCCTCTCAAGGGCTCAGGGCAGAGACACAGCCCCGTGTGACACCTCTGCACAAAGCCACTGGAAGCCTGGACACCTTCCAGCCCAGCTCACAGCGGGCTGATTCTCACACCCAGACGAATTCCCAGCTGATTTTCCCTCCTGGGCCACCAACTCACTCCAATGACTACAAGTGATCCACAGCAGAGAGCTCCCAAAAGGGGCCTTGCTAAATCCAGATGTTTTAAAGGACGAGCCCCACTTTAGGAAGGGAGAAATCCCTTTTCCCCAGTGAAGCTCTGAGGGAATGCAGGATACAAAGCACTTTCTGACACCTCTGAGCTGCTGTTGGAACGCCAAGTCCAAACCAGCCTGAGGAATGTGAAATGCTAGACCTCACCAGAAAACATTCATTAATTCTTCTCCAATTCTGAAATCTAGCTGGAAAAAAGAAAATTAGGGCTATTTTTCCCTTCTGCAAGCACCGATTCCTTTCTCTGATGTGAGGTTTTGCTTACAATAATTTGCAAACAGAAGCTCTGCCCAGAAGAGCCTTTGAAGCTGAAAAGCTTTGTTTAACTTCAGCGAAAACAGAGCTCCAGACCCAGCTGGAACATTTGTACATCACAGTAAAGTTTTCAGCACCCATGGACTGCTCCCTTCACAGCCTTCTTTTGCCAAACCAGTTCCCAACAGGAGCTGTTGCACAGCAGCCCCCGTTCCCTGACTGCCTGTGGGTGCCTCTGCCCAAATCCATGGGACAAGTGAGTGTTTCCTAGAGAAATACAGCTGGAAACACCTTGGATAACTCATGTGGTGATAACAGTGCCATTGGATGGGGAGGGAAGGTGCAGAAGCACCCAGGGAAGAGAGAAAAGCTCTTTTGGAGGGTTGGCTGCTATTGGAAGGTGCCCTGGTGCCTCCTGCCCTTCTCCCAGGACACACCTGATGCTTTCCCTCTCTCCAGCAGCATCAGGAGCCTGGATTTCCCAGTGTGCCACTCATTTGCCATTTGGCTTTCCCCAGAATTCCACCCAAACCTCCCTTCCAGCCCCACATCACTGCTGTCCATAGCCACATCCCACCCACCCGAAACCCACCTTCTTTCCCTGGAAAAGGGCAGAAATGCCCTGTGCCACTCGGTCAGAGTGGGGCAGTGACACAGCAGAGTCCTGCCATCCCTCCTGCCTCATTTTCTCTCTATTCCCCAGGGATTTGAGCACCCCTGCTCCCTGTTTTTTATTGCTGCTGCCGTGCCATCACTGCACACCCTCCTGGGGGATTTTGCTGCTGGTGGCTGAGCAGGAACAATTGATATTCTCTCTCTACCCCCTGCTCGCCCCACGGGCAGCAGAAGTGCTGCCCCTCCAAAAGAGGGAGTCCTGGACACCTCCTCAGCTTAGAGAAAGGTATTTCCCTTAAGCTGAAATCATTCTCAGAGCCCTCTGCCCCTTTCCCAGCATCCCAGCACTGCCCACAACTTGCAGCACTGCCTTTTTATAGCAGCTGTCCCCAATTAGCAGCTCAGGGTGCTTAATGAGCCCCATCATTAACCACTCAGGGCTGCCACTGCTTGGGATCCAGCTCCTCCACCACAGGCTCATGCAGGACCTTTTCTCCACACTCCTCCCTCTTTCTTCAAAGGTTCTCTCTGCCTTCCAGGCAAAAAGAACCATTTTAGGAGTGCAGACACCCAGTAAAGCTAATTCTGCCTTGATTAGCAGGGGAGGAAATGCAGAGCGTCTTCCTGGCCACCAGCTGTGGCCCTGTGGCTCCAGCCCTCCAGATGTTTGCTGGCCATGTCCCCTCCCAGCTGGTGGCCACTTGTGTGCAGGTGTCACCTTGAACTTTTGTTCTCACTGCAACCGATCCTGGAGGAGAAGAATAAACCCCACCTGGCTTTGTTAGACTTGTTGGCAAAAAAATCTCTGCAGAGAGCCTTTGGAGGCAGCCCCTTCCATGAAGGCTGAGCTCCAATCTGATATAAAATCCTCTATTCCCCATCCAACCATCCCAGAGAAATATATTATATTTAATATAAAATCCTCCATTCCCCATCCAGATGTCCCAGAGAAGGAATTTCACAGAGGGGTGTCCTGGCCAGTACCATGAAAACACAATTCCACCTCCCCTCAGTGGATGATGGTTTGGTTGTTCTCCAGACCCTGATTTAAGGTTTGGTCCTGACTCCAGCCAGGTTTTTCTGCTGGATCCAGGCCTTCTCTGAAGGGAAGGTTGAATTTGGGTGCTCCTGGGGTCTCGCAGCAGGGAGGGCCCTGGCTGTGCCACACCAGGATATAAAACATCTCTGTGGAACAATTGACAGCATCTATTTTGCGCCTTGATCAAGCTCAAAGTGAGTGAAAACTCTTCAGGAGAACCTCTCCGTGTGGATCCTACTCTGCAGAGCCCTGGGAAGAGGCAGAAATGGGAACAGGAATCAGCAAAGACATTCCCAGAGGTGCACAAGCGTCCGAGGCCAGTCCCTGGAGTCTGTACTCAGCCCTGACCTCCCGGAGCTGCTCTGACTGAAGACATGGCCTGAGGTTTTCCCATCAATCCTGCAGCTCCTGCTGCTGCTGGGGGCAGGCTGGAGCCTGGAGACCCTTTCCCACTGCCCACTCTGCTCTGACCAGCCCCTGCCCTGACCTCTCTGTCCCTTTTTGGTGGCTTTCCCACCACTTTCCAACTCATGTCACCTCCCTTGGTGCTGCTCTGCAGAGCTCCCCACCCTCGCTGCTGCTCCTGTGGGATGGGACACCCATCCTGCTTCCATCCCACGCCTTCCCCAC
The DNA here is from genome assembly GCA_013397055.1 of Pachycephala philippinensis. Classification (NCBI taxonomy): domain Eukaryota; kingdom Metazoa; phylum Chordata; class Aves; order Passeriformes; genus Pachycephala; species Pachycephala philippinensis. The sequence continues at coordinate 124,555 of VWZT01013242.1, forward strand.
ACGCCTGGGGGGATAATCCTTTAAGTGACCATTTGGGAATTGCATCCCAAAAAAGCCTCGTTGTCATGCAGGAGCACCAGAAGTGCTTCCAGAATTAGCAGCTCCTCCAGGTTGCCCTGTTCAGTTTGAGATGTGCCACTTCAGAGCCCCTCAAGGGCTTGATTTGGGAAGTAAATGGGATTCGGAGCAGGTGAAACGTTCGGTAATTACAAATTATTGGAACACTTCACGTTATGAAAGCCCTTCAAATAATTTTAAATTGCTTTGTACTAATTGTGATCAGTGCTCCATTCATTTCCAAAACCCTCTTCAAACGACAAGCCTTGGGATATTTCGGGAGCTGGAGCCCAGTGCTTGGTTTAAAAAAAAAAAAAGAAATCCGCAAAAAATTTCCTTTTTGGAATGCTGCACTTCTGAAAGAGATGTGAGAAATGCACTCACCGGTTGCATGTCACAGGTTCTTCCCTGTTGCTGGAGCAGCATTCCAAGGCCAATGAGTTCAGCTGATACCCTCGGGCAGAGGATATTCCCCAATTACACCGCTTGGGAATCATTCCGATACGAAAGGGAGGATTAGAGAAGAAGACCAGACAAGCGTGCTCCTGGCAGGAAAACGAGGCACTGCTGGAGTCTGGGAGAGTGCAACGGGCACCATTCCCGGGCATCCCTCATCCGGGACAGCCAGGAAAAGCTTTTCCATCCTCCCAGCCAGCTCCAGGCTGCCGGCACTGATTTATATTCCAATAATGGTCAAAAACCTGCCTGTGGAACTGCAAATGGGGCCTTTGGTGGGACATGTTCCTAAATCCTGATGGGAATATTTGGGTTGGCTGGAGATCCAGGCACCTTGGAGATGCAGGAGTTGGAATGGGAGATGTCACCTCTCCGAGGTCTCCTGGTCTTAAAGGGTGATGAATCCTCTGTTAGGGACAGGGTTTTCCCCACAAAAACATCAAAATCATCCAAAATGATGCTTGCAGTCAGTTGAGCACAGCAAGCTTCAGCTACGTGACTGTGTAGGACCTACTTCTAGCTGGTCTAGAATTTGACCAGAAAATTGGATTATTGTCACCTTAAACTAATAAAACACATCATTTGCACTATCCTAACTGGACAAAAGTGTTATGAATCACTAATAATAAAATTAAACCATCAAATCTGATGGCACAGGGTGCCCAGAGAAGCTGTGGCTGCCCCTGGATGCCTGGAAGTGTCCAAGGCCAGGTTGGATGAGGCTTGGAGCGACCTGGGATAGTGGAAGTGTCCCTGCCTGTAGCAGCAGAGCTGGGACTAGATGGCCTTTAAGGCCCCTTCCCACCCAGACCATTCTGGAATCCCATGATTCTATCCATCTAGAGAAAAGGAAAAGCACACAGCTTAATTTTAGGGATTTGATAGTTTTTAAGGATGGCAACAGAAGGAAAACCTGCAAACTCCCAGTGCTTCTGGCTCCTCATCCTGCCTCTCCCATCCCAGCTTATTCCAGATGATCTTTTCTGTTCCTAACTCCCCAGGTGTGACCATCCACCCGTGCCCAGCCCCGAGGTGTCCCTGGGATATTGCTCATCTCTGGGATATTGTTCATCACTGGAACATTGTTCATCACTGGAAGGCTTTACAGGAACAGGTTCTTATTTTCCTGTTTAGCAGCAAAGGCCTCTTTGTTCCCTTTTCCATGTGTTTTTTTGTGACTCAGCATCCAGTGGGTTACTCCTGTCCTGACTCCCTCAGAGGGCCTTTGCTGGGGTGGGAAAACCTTTTTCCATGGCCACTGAAAACGTTAATGGGAATCACAGCGTTAGGGCCCTTGCCACCTCCCTGCACCTGGAGAAACCTCCTCTCCTCTCCCTCCCGCTGCTGCTCCTCTCGATGCTTATGTAGCTCATTATCCTCTCCTTTCCCAGGAAAACGCTGAGGGTTTAGGAAGCTGAGGGGTTGAAGTGCAGACAAAGTCACGAGGCTCCTGAAGGTGTCCTTGGGGAGGCTCCGCTCCGGGTCCTGGCTGGGTCCTGGCTCCAGGTGGGGAAGGGAAACCAGTGCCTTTGCTCCTTTTTTGGGTGAGGTTTTCCAGGCTGGAGTTGGTGAGATCACCCCCGATGGGTTCATTATGTTGTGACCTCACCAACATCTTTGTTTTTAGAGAACTGGATGTTTGTCCCATGGTCTGTGCCCAGAGCCGGTCACACTCCATGGAATGGTTTGGGTTGGAGGGACCTTAAAGCTCATCTTGTTCCAAGTTCTGCTCAGGCAGGGACACCTTCCAACTATCCCACTGCTCCAAGCCCAGTCCAACCTGGCCTTGGACATGTTCCAGAGGGGAGAAGAGGGATGGGCACGTGGTGACTGCACTTCCAACATCCAATCACCTCTAACTCCACCTTCCCATGTATCAAATCCCACTTCTCCCAGTTCCATGGTCACCTGGATGCTTTGGTCAGAAGTCCAGCTGTGGGATGATTTTGGGGGGTGTGGGCAGCCAGCCCCAAACCCTGCCACCCTTGCCCTCCCTGGCAGCAGTGGTGGGAGTCTCTCCCCTCCTCTACTCAGTTAGAAACTTTCACAAGACTTGCAGGGACTTCATTATCCCAGAAACCTCATCTGCACTCCCAAATGGTGTTTGGAAGAAGCCAGAGTTTAGCAAGGGTTACAGGAGAGCTTGCCAACCTCGCTGCCTTAAGAAACCAAGCTGCAAACGTGGAGCAAAACCAGCACAAAATCAAAAAACTGCTCGTTTACTAATTACAATAACAATCAAACTCGGTCATTAAAAAAGCAGTTAAAGCTGCAAACAAACAACTGCTTCCACAGTTATCCCTAACAGCCTTTACAAGGCCCAGGTTCTCCAAAGCCGTGAAAATGAATAGCTCAGGATATCGTAAATTTTATACTGCTCCCAGAGCATTCCAGTATTCCAGAAAATGCATCTTTCATCCCCCTCAGCAGCCCTGGCTCCCATGCAGACTGCAGCCATTCTCTCAGTGTAATTTTATAACGCACACAACTCAAAGCCTCTTTGTAAAAGAAACATAAAAATGATGCATGCGCATATTAAAGACTCGTATTTATCAGGCTCCAATGTGAGTCCACGTCCGTGCTTAATGTGGCCATAAATCAGCAGCTCTCCCCGTTAAAGCAGAGATGAAACCCTGGGATCAGGAGAAGCTATTTATGAACGCTGGAGCCACTAATCTGAGCGGCGTTTGGAAAAATATTTGTTAAAAAGATTTCCGATCGGAGAGAATCACTGCGAGGATGCAGCATGAAAGTAGAATAAAAATAAAACCCTGCCAATTAGAAACAGCCAAGGACTTCTGGCTCGAGGTGGGTCAGGATGGGGAAGCATTTGTTTCACATTTAATTAAAGCAGTGCCCTGAGTTTATCGTGCTCCTCAGGTGGGGATTCGGGTCTTTGAGGAGCCTCCTTGAAGTCTGGGCTACAGAAAACAAACTCTGTCAGAGGAGGGGTTGGAATGAGATGGTCGTTAAGGTCTCTTCCAGCTCAAACCTTTCCGTGATTCTGTTAAAATACAATAAAACCTGCTTTTTGTAGAATCCCAGCGTGGTTTGGGTGGGAAGGGACCTTAAACCCCATGCAGTCCCACCCCTGCCATGGCAGGGACACCTTCCACTGTCCCAGGCTGCTCCAAGCCCCGTCCAACCTGGCCTTGGATGCTTCCTGTTCCATTAACCCCAGGCTTTGACACTGTTTCCCTCAGGAGAGCCTTCAAGAGGCTATGAAATCATGTCCCAGAAAATCTTCAGAGCTTCAGAGAATTGTGGAATCATGGAATGGTTTGGGTTGGAGGGGAACTTAAACTGCATCCATTCCCACCCCCTGCCATGGCAGGGACACCTTCCACTGTCCCAGGTTGCTCCAAGCCCCAATGTCCAGCCTGGCCTTGGGCACTTCCAGGGATCCAGGGGCAGCCACAGCTTCTCTGGGCACCCTGTGCCAGGGCCTCCCCACCCTCTGCTTGTGTTCAAAACTTGTATTTTTAATTTAAAATAAACCCTCCCAAATAAACCACATGAAAGTGCAGGATCTGCTGCTTCTCCATGGGGTACAGACACAGCAGCCTGTCCACCTCGGGCTGCCCTGTGCCACCAAGAATCCACCTCCTGCTCCTCACAGCGGCCAAGGAGTGAGTGAAGAGAGAAGGGAGACCATGGGGAGGAGAAGAACCACATCTCCCCTCATCCCTGTCCCAGGGTTAGGCGACTGGGGGCTCACAGGGAAGGGACAATAACACCCCCAGTCTCCCCCACAGCCTCTTGCTGCTCATCTGTGTGGCCATGAGCTCATCAGTATTGAAATTGGTTCATGCATAGTTCCAGTGAGCTCCTTACTCCGAGCCTGCAGTGCTCCGAATTCCTGCCCTGCTGAAATCTGTTCCCATGCCACGGCCCAGCCATGCAATTTCAGAGAGAGATAAGATATAGATCTGCGGTACTCTGGTGATTCTCTCTCACAAGTGCACCTTGTCAGGCCATAATTTGATATTCTTTTACCGTTCCTGTAGGGGAGGGGGGGAAAGCCCTTTAATTTAAAAAAAAAAAAAAATCACATTTTTCCCCTTTTGTTCACTAATGACACAAATAGTAAAATGTTCAGATTACATCAGGGAATGGAAAAGCCCCGTGGAGAAAAGACACTGACAAAAGCTTCATTTTCAGGTAAAATTGCACGAAGCTTCAGGCACCGCATCCTCCTGGTGATGTGGTTTTTTTTCTCTTGCCTTTCATCCCCAAGCATTCCCGTGAATGTTAATCCATTTTACAATGGGACGTTTAAAAGGACTGCAGAGGAATCAGGTTTGATCCGCTCTGATGTCTTCCAGAAATCTCCAAGCAATTTGCAGCTGTGAATAACACAGGGGGAGTGTGGGGAGAGGGAGCGGGGCCGGCCCCTCGGATGCTGGCTCCAGCTGCAGCTCACATCCTGCAATAAAACCATTCCTGAGCAGCACGCTTTGGGTAATGCAGGGATGTGGTTTATTTTTCCTAAAGCTGCTTGATGGTTTTTGCACCTGCCTGGGTGACCACGGGAGGAGAAGGGAAAGGGGCAGGATGAAGGACGGTGTCCGTAGCAGGATTATGTCGGAGGGTGGCACTGAAGAAGTGCCAGGTCCAGTGTGTGAGGATCCCCTGCTCGAAGGAGAGGTTCTCCACATCTCCAGTGCCTCCAAAGCCAGAAGTGGGATGTCCAGGAGGGGTGTGTGACTCTTCACTGGAGCCAGGAGAGAACCTGCACTCTGTTAAAAAAGTGGGAACCAGAGAATCAGAGAATCTTAGAGTGCCAATAGAATCCCAGAATGGTTTGGGATAGGAATGGGACCTTAAAGACCAAATGGTTGGAAGGGATCCTAAAGACCATTTAGTTCCACTCCTTGCCAGGGGCAGGGACACCTTCCACTGTCCCAGGGTGCTCCAAGCCCTGTCCAAGCTGGCCTTGGGCACTTCCAGGGATGGGACATCCATGACCGCTCTGGGCACCCTGTGCTGGGGTCTTTTCAAACCAGCACGTGTAGGAAACAGCCTCCATGGCCATGGGGATCCTCAGGGCACCATCTAAAGTGGAGCATTCCCAGGTTTCAGGTGGGGAGGAGGAATATTTAGCAGTGGCTCTATCCCCCACCACCACGGGCAGCCTTTGGCACTGGAACTCCCACACTCGTGGGTTTGCAGAGGAGGGGATGTTGCAAACAGCAGCTGGGTGAGCAGCCAGAGAAATTCAAAATCTGGGAGAGTGGGTGTGGAGTCAGTGACAGATCTGGAGAACAGCTCCCTGTGCTGGGTGTGCAGAGGGGACGGTGGGGAAATGCTCCATGCCCAACCCCAACACCGCTCTGCTTCCACCTCCCTGGCACTCCTATCTTGTAAAATCATTGTGTGGGACCCTCTTTCCTTTGGCATCTGGCCATAAGGCAAACCACTGGATTTGACTTCCAATCTACAGCTTATCCAAGAGTTTTCTTCAGCCACAGGGTGGCCGTGGGAACATGGGGCTGAGGAGCGATGTCCTGCTCGTGGAGGAAAAGTAGCCAGGAGCTGCTTGGACCCTTTCCAAGGCCTCTGTGCAGGTTTGGACTGCAGGGAATTTGGAATTCCCTCAATTGTCATCAGATTTCTTGTTCCTCGTGTCAGACTCTTCTTACCAGGATCATCCTGAGGATGTTTAGGACTGAAGTAGAGGAACTATAGCGGGATGTCCTGAGCTGGGTCTGGACTGGCAGAGAGCTCCCTGAGGAACACCAGCACCACTCTCCCAATCCAATGGGATCTCTGGCAGCCCAGGCTCAGCTGTCCTTTGGAGGATGATGCCCATTCCCACCCCCCAGGCAGCACCTCAGAGCCAAGAAGGGACCACAGGGGGTATAACCAGGGAACAAAACCTCTTGAGTGATGTATAAACCCTCCTGAACCTCCGCACCTTATTCCAGTCCAGAGTCTGCCTCTAATTAGGCTTTAAGAGACCGAGAGGTCATTTCCCTGTCCAGCCTGGAGAGAGGAGCATCCCAGGTTATCCAAGCAGGATCTGCCTGCGAGGTGCCACTGCCCCTGAGATGGCAGGGCTGGCAGCTCGGGGCTAAAATCAGCTTTTCTTCGCCGTCTGGAGCTGGAGATTTAAACCTTATCAGTGCTGCTAAAGTTTTTAATGGATATCAATGGGGTAAAGTTCACAAACAAAGCGGGGATCGATGGGTGGAATAATACAGTATTGATCGGGGTGCCGGGAGCCGATGCACCCCGCGATCGATGGCGAGCACGGATCACATTCCCGCGGCTCTCACTCACTGCTCACCCCGTGCCACGCTCCGGGGCGGAGCGCCCGGGAAGGGAGCGCATTCCAGAGCTCCGGGCTGTGCAAACACTGCAGCGGGCACTGCCTGATGGACTCGTGTCTGCAGCACTCCTCAGACGGGCTCTCCATTGCTCTCACCCCCCTTTTAGCCTTCGCCAAGCCCGTTTGCGGCTGGAGTTTCTCTCTGAGATGTTGACAGGGAGAAATGCTCCGTGCAGCTGCCTGGGCAAGGAGTATTTCCCTACCTGCACCAGGGATCCCTCGGTCTGAGGGCTGTGTGTATGGTTTCCCAGCAGGATCACCTGAAGTTTGCCATAGCAGATTGAAATCCTGGGCTTCTTCTCTCAGGTTCCCTCTTCAAGCAGAGCTTGGTTTGGGGTTCCCAGGAGAAGAGGGGCATCAGGACCAGGACTCCTCTGATTGTGGTAACACTGATTTTCCCTGCAGGAGCAGGCACAGGGGCGATGGGGTAAGAGCTGGGCTCGGCCAGGTTTGGGATGCAATGAGAAGGTTTCTAACCACGCTTGAGCTGAGCCCTTCTGGAGGGTAAAACTCACTTTTTGGTGTGGGTAGAGTGCAGCAGGATCCTGCCCATGCTGGGGTGCAGCCCCCACGATCCAGCTGTGCTCCAGAGATCCAGAGGGACCATATTCCCAGTGATCCCATACCCTGCTGCATCCCACAGCCCCCAGCCAGCGCAGCAGGGCCGAGCCCGGCTCACAGCCCACTCCCAAAGCACATGGAAGGGCACAATTCCCACCAGCCACGGCTTGATGCCGGGGATTTTACACCTCATGGTGTGTGCAGGAGTGCTGGGGAGGAGAGCCTGCCCCAGCTGCCATCACCCACCGCTGCCTGCTCTCCGGAGAACTTCCTTCCCTATGGAAGCCGGGAGCAATTTGGTTTCCCCACCTCTGAGAAGAAAGCTGTCCCCCCTCCACCCCGCCTGCTCCAGCCAGGGCTGCGCTACCCAATTGTTCTTTTTCCAGGAGCATTTGCTGTTTCCAAAGGTCTGAGGGAGCAGGAGGTGCTCGCTCAGTTACTCACTCTGTTGGACACGGATCTTAATGGATGGTATTGATTGGAAGAAACAAAGCAGCAGTTTTCTTTCTCTCTATCCAGGGATTTCTGGGCTCGGATGAGAAGAGTTCGCTGCCTTGAGGTCTAAACAACAAAATACCACATTACAAGGTCCCCAGGAGTCTCTCAGGGCAGCGCAGCAGCGAGAGAGAGGAATGTGCGAGGTGTTAATGGGATAACAAATTAATAGGGAACGGGATTAGGCAGGGACACAGGCTGCTGCCGGGGCTCCCCAGGTCTCTGGTGCCGAGCTTTTATCTGTTCTTGGCACGTCGGCCTGGCTGACAGATGAACACGACAGGAACCCACCTGATTCCTGGGGCCACTGGGATCCCCAATGGCAGCTGGGACAGCGATGGCACCGGGAGCAGCCAAAAGACAATTTTAGGGCAAATCAGCTCCCGCAGTACCTGGAAAGGCAGTGAGATTCTGTCCTGCAGCATTGGAGAATCGGGGTGGAGCAGCCAGCTTGGAAACAGTTTTAAAATCATTACCTGACTCTCTGTTGTCCCATGCAATTTTCCCATCCATCTGCCAGTCATTTGGGAAGGTCAGGAACAAGGACGTGCGAATTTGGGGACCTGAGACTCACTGCTGCCTCTCTGCTCTGCTGTCACCCACACACAGCTGGCCCTGGCCACCAAGGCTCCCTCCCTGGCCATCCCCACCTGGACACTCGCCTGGATCAGCCATCCCAGAGGTGACATTTGAACCCAAAATCATTGTCAGTGCCACTTCCCTGCCAAGAGACCCTGAGGCCCATTTCCAGCTTCAAGATCTTGGATTGGCAGGGGCTCAGTTTACCAAGAGAACGACCCATCCCTCTCTCGTTGCCCTGAGGGGCATTGCCTCATAACCTCTGAGAATTCCTCTGCCTCTCATAAAATATCGATCCCAGGCCTTTGGGATGAGTGAGAGACCCCAATATCCCACCATCCACAGGGCTTCAGTCCCTGCTGGCACCAAGACAAAACCAAAAGGGCTTTTTCCAGTGGGATGTGCCAAAGGGGGGAACATTTCACTGCCTTTTAACCACTATGCTGATTTTTGGTGAGCCATGAGTTTCTGGGGGAAAACTGCCCCCCCTCAAAACCCCTTGGCCGTGGTGCTGCTGGGCTGGGAGTGGGATGCTCTGCAATCCTTCATCCAGCATTCCCTGACAATGCTCTGGCTCTCCCTGACATTGATGAGTTACTTATTATCCCTGGGTTTTACCTTCTGAAGGGCCCCCTGTCTTTCCTAGATCATGTTAACAAGACAGCCATGGAGAGCCGTGGCCCTGGGGGTCTTCATTAGTTCTTCCCAGATTTATGTTCCCTGCCAGCTCCGTGCAGAGCTTTGGCCGTGGCCGCACAATGCCGGGGTCACCGGGAGATTCCAGAGGTCAGGACCTTGATCCTTTTATCCATGAATGGCAGAGGAACTCTGCAGCCATCCCAGGGCTCCAGCTGGGAAATGCTGACACGAGGAAGGACACCTGCACACCCACATTCCGGATCTCCACAGGGCTCCGAGTGCCAGGAGGCACCAGGGGATGGAGCTCCGAAGGATTTCCAAAGCCAGCCTTTGGTCCTGCTCAGGGGTGTGAGATCAGCGTGTTCTTTTGGGGGGATCCCAGGAGGGAGCCCCACTTCCATGAATCCCTCAGAAAACGAGGTCCTGGAAGCGTTTTACCACCGCCCTGCACTGGAGGTGAACATGAAGGGTGAGATTCACTCCCCATGGATCATACTCAGTGTTCCCAGGAGGAAACTGAGCTGGAGACATGAGTGTGGGGCTCCCACCCACCTGACCCACACCTGAGCGTGGGCTCCCACCTATCCAACCCCACCTGAGTGGGATCTCCCACCCACTGGATCCACACCTGAGCATGGGCTCCCACCCACCTGACCCCCACCTTCAATCACTGAGCTGCAGAACAGGCTGCAATCCCAATTTTCCTTCCCTTCCCACTGCTTTTTCTCCCAGAACAGGCAGTTTTGCACTGCTCCCCTCACCCCACAGCCACCTGCAAGGATGGTGCATCCCGTGCCCTGCCCTGCTCCAGCTGACCCCACCTCCGGGGGGCACCTCCAGCCCCATCCTGTTTTTCCCAGCTGCTGCTGACAGTGGATTTGCTCTTGGTTAGCAATGGAAACACCACCACCTTCAGGATTCCCCCACACCTTCCTTCTTCCTCCAGGGAAGCTCCCACACCTCGAGCATACTCATCACCAGGTCTAGGAATGAGCAGGTTCCCAGGAAAACCACCCCCCATCAAACACTCAGCTGGGAACTAAAACCCCAGCTGCATTCCAATGAATACATCTCCATTCACACCACTGGATCCACATTAATTTGGAGCAGCTGGGGCCAGGCTTGTTCAAGGCTCCTATAAAAAGAGCCTCTGCCTCCCAACTCCTGCTCTCTTACAGCTCTAACCCATAATTTACCAACTGAGAGGTGACCTAAAGAAATTCCTGGGTGGCTGGAAAATGAGAGGGAGAAAGGAACCATTTCGTTGTATAGGCTACCACTGGCAAAGCAGTGCTTGTGCAGGTGCTAAAAAAAGGGAAGGAATCTGGGAAGGCACGATAATAATGTATAAATTCCAACACGCAGGAGGCATCATAATGGCTAATGATGGAAGGAAGGGGTGCAGTGGGTGGTGCCGCCCACGGCTCCCTGAAACAGCATCCTTTGGCAATTCCGTATTTGAAAGTCCCCCTGAAGATTTATTAGAACTGACAAAGTTGTTCTGGGTTTGAGGAATAATGAGCTCCTTCAAGGTTTTTTTTTTTGTGAAAAATTATGGAAAACCGTGAGTCCCATCCGTGGCTAAATCTGCTGCAGCACAGGTGAGTGAAATCCAGCAGCAGCTTTCCCTATGGAGTGTCCTCAGAACCACAGGATCATCAAGGCTGGAGAAGACCTCTGAGATCGTCGAGTCCAACCTTGTTTGCTTAATCTCCTCTGCTTTCCTTTGGATTAGAACATCCCTGGGGAACAGGAATGGCCCAGCTGGGGTGTGTTATCCCAGCAGAGTGACCTGCTGCTGCCTCGACTGGTGAATTCCCAAAGACTTCATGAGCCTTCCATACTTGCGGATGGAGCTGGAGTGACCAGATGTGACGCACGGGGAGAAAAAGCAGCCCAAGGCACTCCTTTGGCCCTCTCCAAGTCCTTGTTTAATATTAACAGGGGCACTTAGTGCTTATGTAAGTTCGCTCCATGCCAAAGGAATCCGAATCAAGGTGTTAATACTTAATGCAAACACCCTCCCTGCTGTTTCATGAGGTTTAAAAAGGTGATCAAGTCTTATTAGGATTAAGGGCTCATTTCAGCTGAATTGATCAGATGGCATTTAGGTGTAATTTCAGCTAAAAATACAGGCAAGGGCTAAGCAGATTTTATTTCTATATAAAATCGTCTCCTCCTCTCCCTCTCCCTGTGCCATGCACACATGCGGACGTGTTCGCACTTACCCTCAGCAGCTCTGCCTGCTTTGGGTGGATTGGGGCTTTTTGTGCACTGGGAAAGGCTCTTTGGAATGGCTCTGCAGGGAGGACAGCGCTGCCTTCATCCCCTCTGGTGGATTTAAACCTCTTCCCTTCCCGTGGCACCAAAGCCGCTTGTCCAGAGCCACGTTCCTTGGACCGATTTAGCTTCCACCACCGTCGCTTCACAGTTGCAGTCACAGATTTCTTGGAGCCGGCACTGAAATGTGTCCAGGCGGTGAGAACTGGAGCTGGAAGATGGGGAAAGGGATGCTCTTGCACGGACCAACATTGCCATCTCATGGTGCAGCTGCTTGCCTGCACGCTCTGCAGCGATGCTCCCGCTCCCAGCGCTCAAGGTCGCGGCTCCCCAGCGCAGGAGTCGCTGCAGGAAATCCAGGAAAGCCAGGAAACTTCACTCCCAGCCTCGGAGATGGAGGGGCTTTCCCAGGACCGGCCTCAGGACAGGTTCTCCGGACACCCACCCGCATCCTCTCGCCGATCCTGGTTTCCCGTGGCGATCCCGATCCCGCTGCGGTCCCTGCGCCAGCCCCGGCTCTCCCCACTCCCGAGTTCTGTTAATTCTCATTTTCTCCAGCCTCACTAATAATTTCCCATGCGGCCCCATATCAAATGCTTTATTGAACTCCAGATAGATTAGATCTACCAAATTTCCCTTGTCTGGAAAACCAATTATCTTATCAAAGGAAGATGTCAGCACAGTCTGGCACAAACTGCCTTTGGTAAACCTGGGTTGCACTTTATCTCATTTTTCTCAGTGCCTTTAATTAATGTTTCCTTCAGAATTCGTCCTGCAGTCCCGGCTCTGACTACAAACGGGTTAACACATCCAGAGCTGGATGCTCCTGCTTTTCATTTTCCTTATCTCTCTTACTTTCCCTGTAATCCAGGTGCTTGTAGGGCTCAATCAGTGCTGATTGACCCACAAAGCTCATTAGAAAGCTCTGCTGTCCTCCCTGCACACCACGTGTCCCTTCTCCCTGAATTCCTGCATCACCAGGGAATGGTCCTGGCAGTCCCCTTTCTGCCTGCATTTAGGTATTTCCCTAAAGAAGCTTTCCAAGGCTCCAGACTTCCCCTCACACTGAAGATGCACTTTTCTGCTGTCCTGACATTTTGGTCCATCTCTGTCCTCTCTCTAATGTGGAGATCATGGAGTCTCAGGGTGGTTTGGGTTGGAAGAGACCTTAAAGCCCATCTCATCCCACCCCTGCTGTGGGCAGGAACACCTTCCACTGTCCCAGGCTGCTCCAAGATCCATCCAACCTGGCCTTGGACACTGCCAGGGATCCAGGGGCAGCCACAGCTTCCCTGGGCACCCTGTGCCAGGGCCTCACCTCCCTCACTGTAAATAATTCCTTCATTGCATCTTTAATATCTGGAGCCAGACTGTTGCTCATGGAAAGGTCTTTTCCCATCTCCGATGTCATGGACACACGGGACTTAGTGAGGCCAAGTTCCCCAGGAATTTTAGCCACCAAAATAAAATTTTAATATTTTTTTAACAGATAAAAATGTTACATGGATGAAATGAAGGCAGTGGGGAAGTTGTTCGTCCACTTTGTCGTGACAGACCAAGGGTCTGCAGCTTGCCAAATGATTCCATGTTATTCCAGGGGAAAATCCGGAATTCTGGATATTCTGAGATTATTCCAGTGTGGCAGCAGAGCAATTTACCACCGCACCAGGGCCAGAAGTTGAAATTTTGCCTACCATTTAGAGTAAATGTCCCCTCCAGCTATCAACGGGTCCTTGCCCTCATAGCCTGGGGAGCTGAAGATGCTCCCAGAGATCCTCTTTGCTGTTCCTCATGCCTAAAAAAAAAGCCCTGGAAAATGCAGCCTTCTCAGCAGTCTGCTAGTTTTGTTTTGGCAGATGCTCAACCAAATGTTACTTTCTGGCATGGTGGGATCCCATCTTTCTGGAATCCATCTTCTTGGCCTCGTGTCAAAACGTGCTGACAGCTCGGCTGGGCCCCTTGGAAAAGTCTTGGGTCGCTCCCATTTTGTATTTTACACCACCACGGCAGCTCTGGGGTCGTGGGGAAAGGGAGGTCAGGATGGAGCCTGATGGAGCCAGGGAGGGGACTCAGGGGGATTGGAGGGTGAAGAGGGACTCTGCTTCTACCACAAACCCTTCTGGCGTGGCAGGGGACAGCGGGCTCTGCTCCCAGGCCGCCCCTCCTGCCTTTCCTCCACATCCCAGGCTCCAGTTCCCTGGAGGAAAGCCATCAACCCCAGCCCATCCCCTGCTTCCACTTGTTATCCAGATTTAACTTGGAAGGGCATCATTCCTGGTCAGTTGTTCCATCTCCTCTGCCCTTTGCAGCATTTTATGGCCAAGAATCCAAGGAGCAGCAGGGAAGGGGCCCAGGAGCAGGGAAAGCTCCACCTCTGAGGCTCAGGAGCCAAGGAGGCACATGGTGGCCGTGGGGACAAACGGCTGTGATAAGGGGGGTGGAGCAAACAGCCCTGTCCTGCTCCATCCCAATCCTTGGGAAGTCATTCCCTGGGCTCTGTTTTCCTTCCCTTCCTCTGTACACAAGCAGAGCAAGCACAGAGCGGGAGGCTCTGAGTGCAGGCACAGCTCCAAGAAGCCAGGACAAACCTCCCAAAGGCACGAGTCGTGTGCCCCAAACTAAATTTGCCTGGAAAAAAAACCACCCCAGTAGTGTTTTACACCGCCTTATAATGAGTTTCTTTCTGCTATGATTGTCGCTGTTGTTCTGGTTAATACCTTCCTCACTTAAAAAGCCCCGGACACGACCCTGTGGCAGCCACGACACAAATATCATTTGCTTGGATTATTCCTGAGGTGGTTCCTGTGCTGGAGGCAGCGAGTGCTTACAATCACTCAGTACATAATGGAGAAATTCGTTCCAATAATAACAATAATAACAGCATTTATTATTTTTGAAATATGACTCCGATGAATTCATGAATATAGAAAGCTCTCGTTTGCTGGCTGCTGATGGAACTGAGCAGGATTTTCTGATGGACTTTTTCTGGAGATTTCTAATGCCACTGCTCCAGATGTGCATCCGTCACCTCTCAGCATCTGATTCCTGACCCCAGTGGGTGTTTGGAGCACAGGGAGGGCAGATCAGCCTGGGGCACCTCACCCTGCTCAGGGCACTGTGCTGACAGTATCCCACAAAATCCCGGGATTATTTGGGTTGGGAGGACTTTAAAGCCCATCCAGTGCCACCCCCTGCCATGGGCAGGGACACCTTCCACTGTCCCAGGCTGCTCCAAGCCCTGTCCAACCTGGCCTTGGGCACTGCCAGGGATCCAGGGGCAGCCACAGCTGCTCTGGGCACCCTGTGCCAGGGCCTCCCCACCCTCACAGGGAGGAATTTCTTCCCAACATCTGGTATTTACAATTATTTACAAATATTTGCTGTGTTATAAATAAACCTTTTCTTATAGGCAAAGCAACCAACAATCTGGAGCTTTTCACTCCCTGGTGTTTCTCTTTTCTAGGGGCTGGGAGCTCTGTGGGGTCCTGTAAAACCAGGCTTTGTCCTGGCCCACCCTGCTCACAAGAATAAACCCTGCAAATTTCTGATGAGCTCAGCTTGGTGGTTTTTTTTTTGCCTTGCAGGGACTTCAGGATCAGCACAACACAAATCTCAGGGGCTCAAATACAATCTGCAGCAGGTAAAGTGGCAGTTTGCACCGGCCCTGCTCAGGGGAAACAGATCTGTTTCTAATGGGAGGATAAAAAAAAGTGGCTTTGCCCAGTGAGGCTCCCCTGTCTAATAGTGTTTGCACTCTGATTCAGCAGCACAAAAACCCCTGGTGCTGCAGAGGCAGGTTTGGGAGCACCCCTGGCTAACCCAATTCCCTCTGCTCTGGAGGTGGGGAGAGAACTGGAAGGGCAAAAGTGAGAAAATTCGTGGGTTGAGATAGTGACAGCTCAATCGGGGAAGTAAAAGCTGAGCATGAGCACACAAATGCAAGGAATCCATTCCCCACTTCCATGGGTGGGTGTTCAGCCATTCCCAGGAAAGCCAGGCTCCATCACACGGACAGGGGACTCGGGAAGGGAAATGCCACCACTCCAAGGCTCCCTCTCTTCCTCGTTCTTCCCCCAGCTCTGTATGGCAAACACAGCCCCATCCCAGCTCCTCTGAGGGAAATCAACTCCACCCCAGGCCAAACCAGCACAAAGATATTGCTTTACAACCGGCTGTCACTTGGCACAGATCAGCTCCTTGCACTCCTTCCCCTGGTATTTTTCCCTCTGTGCATTCCTGGCCCTGGCTCCCCGTGAATTGACTGCCAAGCTCTCCTGTGGGAGATGTAACTCTGGCTCTGTTCAGATGAGCTTCTCTCCTTTTGTGTTCATCTGCATGTTAGCTCTAAGTGCTTTATTGTTTTCCAAGCACAGCTATTGATTTTTGGGGAAATAACTAAGAAAACATTAATTTGTAACTTCCCTGTTGCTCAAAAGGAGCAAATTACTTTTCTACCGTATCAACATAGTTCTAGAAAGAGACACAGGCTTTCAATAAAAACCAAAATATATAAATGCCAGGAGCTAAGAGCAGTGAGGAGGATGGAAAACCAGAGAGGGTGTGTGGAGGGTGATCCTCCATAACCAAGATGGTCATGGAATTCCAGACTGGTTTGGGTGGGAAGGGACCTTAAAGCCCATCTCATCCCCCCCCCTGCCATGGGCAGGGACACCTTCCACTGTCCCAGGCTGCTCCCAGCCCCGTCCAACCTGGCCTTGGACACTTCCAGGGATCCAGGGGCAGCCACAGCTTCTCTGGGCACCCTGTGCCAGGGCCTGCCCACCCTCACAGGGAACAATTCCTTCCCATTATCCCATCCATCCCTGCCCTCTGGCAGTGGGAAGCCATTCCCTGTGTCCTGTCCCTCCATCCCTTGCCCACAGTTTCTCTCCATGTTTCCTGTTGGCTCCTTCAGGCACTGGAAGGCCACAATTAGGTCGCCTGAGACCCTTCTTTTTGCCAGGCTGAACAATCCCAAATTTCCCAGCCTTTCCCCATTGGAGAGGTGCTCCTGGAGGGCCATCAGGGTGCTCACAGAGGGTGTGCAAGGAGAGATTGAGGGAGGTGCTCAGAACAGCGGAGGAAAAGGGAGTCTGGTCACTGTCTCTCACTATTTAAGAGTTTCTAGGGAAAGCTGAGCCAGGCTGGTTTGGGTGATGCTGAGAGTGTACAGAAATATAACATTATTATATAATGTTATTATATTATATATTATAATATTGATACGTTTCATGGGGAATGGCAATGTCTGCGTGGGGTCCTTGCCTTCAGCTCCTGACTCCTCTTCTGAATCACCCTTTTGAATGCTACTTCGGCCCAATCCAGCCCCAGCAGATATTACAGATCCAGCCCAGTGTCTGGCTGGGCTCATGGAGAGCAGTCCCAAGCAGCCACATCAACACCCCCCTGTTTTGGGAGGAGAAGCTGTGGCTGCCCCTGGATCCCTGGAAGTGTCCAAGGCCAGCCTGGACAGGGCTGGGAGCAACCTGGGACAGTGGAAGGTGTCCCTGCCCGTAGCAGGGAGTGGAATGGGATGGATTTTATGGTCCTTCCCACCCAAAGCATTCCATGATCCTGTAATCCACATCCCAGTGAACCCAACCTGAGCAGGCAGAGCAGGGGCCAAAGCTGGTGGGACACTTTCCTCATGACTCTGAGCATTGTCCCGTGGTGTTTGAGTCCCAGAGGTTGCTCTGAGTGTGTTGGATGTGGAGAAGGGAAGGGAAAGCCTGACTTGGCCCCAGCCACATCCCTGGGAGCGGGGGCCTCCTTCTGCTTCTGTGACCCTGAGGGGTGATTTCGGGCTCCCCTGGCTGTGCCACCCAGCCCTTGGAGATGCAGGAGGTCCAGGCACAGGCTCTGCCTCCAGACTCCCATTTTTCTATGGAAAACAGGCTCCCGTAGAGGGTAATGCAGAGCAGCAGCAGCAGCATTTTGGCTGCTCCCTGTGTTTGGTGTTTGTGTGTGTGGGTGTGAAGCACCCAGGGGTCTCAGACCAAGCCCCAGCTGTGGACCAGCCGTGGTGTGTGTCACCCTGCTTATTGTCCCCTCAGCTTTTTGGGGACTTTTGGGGACCCAAACTCCCCTGCTGGAGTGGCAGTGGCACCTGGAGCAGGGAATGGGCAGAGTCCTGGTGGGATGCTCGGCTGGCAGCATCCAGCGGGGTACAGAGGGATTGGCTTCAGTTCATCTGGAATTAAGGGGCAGGATGGGGCTGCTCCAGGCTATAACTTTCTGCTGGAGTGAGCTCTATGGAAAAATGTCCTCCTAAATCTGTGTTAAGAGTCTCAGTAGGGCATTAGGGCAATGGGGAGAACTGGGGCGGGAGGGGGAAGTTTCCATGTTATGGATAAGATAAATACTGGGCTGGAACTTTTAACATCTGCTGCTATCTCTGTCCCGGTGTTGCTGCATCCTCCAGGCTCAGCAGGCACTTCCCAGAGCCCTGGGAAAGGAGGGGGGAATGGACCACCATGGAATCATGGAATGGTTTGGGTTGGAAGGCACCCTGGAGATCACCCATTTCCAACGGGCAGGGATGCCATGGATCTGCTGGATGGGTGATGGATGTGTTCACCTCCCGAGGGGCTGCCAGCGTCAGAGCTGCGCCCTGTCCACCCCAATTCCCGGCAGGTCACCTGCAAACGATGGATCTGCTGTCCACCCCAATTCCCGGCAGGTCACCTGCAAACGATGGATCTGCTGTCCACCCCAATTCCCGGCAGGTCACCTGCAAACGATGGATCTGCTGTCCACCCCAATTCCCTGCAGGTCTCCTGCAAACGATGGATCTGCTGCCCACCCCAATTCCCTGCAGGTCACCTGCAAACGATGGATCTGCTGTCCACCCCAATTCCCTGCAGGTCACCTGCAAACGATGGCCCCGAGCGGTGTTTGCCAAAGGGGAGGGTTCCTCACCCACGTCACTGCCCCGGGGATGTTGTTCACCGCTGGAGCCCTCCTGGCACTTTCCCCCGGGCTCTTATCAGCTGATAAGCGCTGGGTATCTCGCTGCCTTTCCGTGGGCGCTGTTTGCTCTGCCTTCAGCTGCGTTAGCAGCTCTCAAATCCTCCGCCAGCCCCCCCAGCAGGAATCACCTACCCGGGGCAGCATCTCCGCACCCCACCGAGAGATGGGGGGTGCCCCCGAGTTTATGGATACGAAAAAAGCCTCAGCAGGGAATTTCTTTAGCCTTTGAAGCATTTTGTGAGAGCCCTGTCTTTCCCATGTAAAGAATTTTAAGCAATGTTACAGTTTTGTAAACTTCTACACCTGCGAGTTGTTTGTCAAGGATTGTTACAGTTTTAACTAGAGAAACGTCTAGAAAGGGATGGTTCAGAGTTTGGCCAATCACCTCGAGGGGTGGATGTCCGAGGGACCAATTACTTTATGTCATTCAACACTCTTCTGCATATTAACATATAAAAGCTGTTCAATTTTTCATTAAATTTTTCATTAAATTTTTTCCTTACTTCTGATCATCTTTGGCGCTGGGACTGTGTCGTTTTTTACCCGTTCGGGGTGCTACAGCGACACCGAGCTGGCCCAGAGTGAATGGGAATGCCCTGGGATGTTCGTGGCTGGTTTTGGAGAGCTGGCTGGCTTTTTGGCGCCGTCACAGCCAGTGGGGGGATGCAGAGCGGGTTTTTGGTGGCCTCCAAGCAGTGGTGGTGGAGAGAGGTGGGGGTTGGGTGGAAAATGGGTGTTTTTGCTGTTTGCGTGTGTGCAACACGTGGGGCTGCTGGCACTCCCTGGCTGGACAAAGCTTCCAGCTCTCCTGGCATCTCTGGATATACGGCTTGGCCAAAAGTAGGGAGAGAAAGGAAGAAGAGGAGGAGGAGAGCTGCAAAGAACCTGATTGCTGTGGGTGGCTGGAGCCAGGGGTCACGTCCCAGCTGGATGCTGTGCTGTCCTCACATGGGCTGAGCAGCTCTGGGTCGCGGGGGATGCACTGGGGAGATTTCTGGGATGCCACAGCTCCACCTCTCCTTCCAAATTCTGCTCTCCCAGCACAGGATGGCCACTGCAGCTCACACCCCTTAGGCTCCAGAGCCAGGAAAGCTCTGGGGGAATCTTTCCAACCTGAGGTGGGTCACCCAACCCTGTTCCTGTCCCCCTCAAGGCATCCTGCTGGGGACAAGCAGAGGCTCTGAGGGACCGGGGAAGCTCCCCACCCGCCTGGGCAGGCCCGGGAGCCTGTCAGGCGCTGGTTCAGGATGTGCAGTGTTGTTTGGGATGTGTTTGTGTAGAAAGCCCCGTTGTTGCCTCCCTTGGAAGTCTCCATAGCACCGATCCCACCCAGCAAAGTTCTTCTTTGCCCTATAACAGCCTCCCTAAGTGCAGATCTGGATACAAAAAAGCTGAATTGTTGGTGTTTGTGTTGCAAACCACCCCCAAAAGGTGCCTTTTCCCAGTCCCACCCCTCCGTCGTGACGCTGGCAGAGCAGGGGACTCACCTTTGGCCAGCGGAGGACCTCGCACTGCCCACTGCTGGGAGAGCTCAGCCCCGGCCCAGCCTTATCTCGGCACAATGCAAACAGCAGAGCTGGTGCAGGGCGAGCCATGAGGCTGCTCCGAGCCCTGCCAGGGCAGCACACAGCGGGCAGGCAGCGCAGCTCCTGGGGCTCTCCATCGCCTCTGCATCCCTCCCAGTGGGGATTCCCAACAGCCCGCACGCCTCGCCCGCTCTCGGCAGCCCTCAGGTGAGTTCTGCTCTGTCCCTAAACCCGTCGAGTTGGGGAACGGGAGGGCAGGTGTGGCACAGCACAGTGAGAAGTGCCTTCGTTCGCATCAGAGAGGCTGCATTAATTAATCTGCCGTGAATCCAACGTATTCCTCGCACAGGTTTTCCATTGGAAAGGGCTTTCCAAACCTGCCTGGTGTGAAGCGTGAGGAGATTGGGGTTGAAGCATGTGCCAGTGCGTTACCTTGATTGCAGCTGTGGGTTCCTCGAGCAGGTCCCATAAAGACACAAAAATAAACCGGTGTGAGTTCAGGAGATGCTGTTGGTGTGGAAATCGGGGAGCGCCCTGGGGTTATTCCCAGGAACAGGCTGGGTGCATCCCAAAGGCAAATCCTGCCAGCTCTCAGAGCTGGGGCTAGGCAAGAGGATGGAGGTCTCTGCTTTGAATCCCAAGGGATTCCAGGAGCTGTGGGAATGGGGGTTCAGTGGCAGTGGGGTTTGCCGCAGGACCACGAGATGTGCAATACTTGCTTGTGGAGCATGAACTGCAGTTTGTGATGCAGCTCTGGCTTTGGAGAGCCTAAAACTGAAATGAGGTCTGGGCCCAAGGGCTGGGCAAACTGCGAGCTGCAGGTGCTGGAGTTATTTATTTATTTATTCATTTATTTATTTATTTATTTATTTCAAAAAATCCTTTTTAGCAAATGAGGAGTTTTAGTCCTTGTTGAAGCTGAGCCCGAGTCCCTGTGGGGCTGGCGGTGCCCCGTGGGCTGTCCTGGGGACATCCAGGGGTGCGATGTGCAGGGGCTGTAGGGCCAGCACCCAGCAGGATCACCGCCCCTCTTTGGTGGCATTTACTGCAGAATCCCCCTGTATTCCCAGCGCCTGTGTCTCACGGCTCGAGGAGTTATCACAGGCATCTGTAGTAATCTCCCTGGTAGTCTCCCAGCCGTTCTCAGCCTGCACTTGAAACACGGAAATTGCCCCAAGAAAAGAAATCTCTTTACGAGATGGGCCATCAAGGCAGCAGCCGCATCCCGGAATCATCCCGCTCAGCAGGGTAATCTATTCAATGGCCGGGATTTATTTTTAACATTCGGCTCCGCAGTCCTTTTAACTCGAGCAGGGAAGGGAACATTTTGATAACAGCAGCCTCCGGGTCAAATGTGATGAGAATTCATAACTCGCCACACAGGGGTTTTGGAAAACCAGCCAAGCAAAACAATTTCCCGGAATGAGCCGATGAAGATGCGTGTTTCTCTTCACAGCGTCGTGCACAGAGCAGGGAGGTGTTGGAGTGGCTCCTCATTCTCTGCCCACAATTTGCAAATAAAATGCCTCTCGGACTGTTTTAAATTTGAAGGACTATTGCGAGCACGGCTTTGCTGGGCTGCTCATAAAGACCTGAGACATCGGATCTGTCGGCCATCAAAGGAGAAATATGAATCCAGTAATGGGAATGTCCTCATGGTCCCAACTCTAATCAAAGCAAAGCCAGGGGTTTCTGCTTCAGGAGAGCTGCATCAAGATTTAAAAAGGAACAGAGGGACTCCAGTCCCTGGTCGGCACTGGAGCAGCAGCAGGAATGATTTACAGGGGCATGGAGTGACAGGACAGGGAGAATGGCTTTAACTGCCAGAGGGCAGGGTTAGATGGGATACTGGGAAGGAATTCCTCCCTGTGAGGGAGCGGAGGCCCTGGCACAGGGTGCCCAGAGAAGCTGTGGCTGCCCCATCCCTGGAAGGGTTCCTGGCCAGCTTGGATGGGGCTTGGAGCCCCCTGGGATAGTGGAAGGTGTCCCTGCCTTAAGGGTGCAGGAGCGCCACTGGGTGCCCCCAAGGACTGGGATGATCCGTGTCAGGTTGGAGGGATCTCCCTGAGCTTTCCTGGCCATGGAGTCCGAGGGATGTGAACTCCAGTGGAAGGGGAATGAAACAAAATGAGCTCTAAGGTCCCTTCCAACCCAAACCATTCAGGGCTGGAAAGAAAAAACAACCAGAAGCCTGAAAATCTGTCCAAGCTCAGGTTGTGATGGAGCTGCCAGAGAGCAACTTTTTCTTTCTGTTTTCTTTTCAAATGACCAGAGTAATTACCTGCACCTGTCTGAGAACGAGGCAGGTGGGAAAGGCGGGAGGAAATTTGGAGATTGAGCACTGCAGTTTATTTTAATGTCAGTGCTGGTGTCTCCTGAGCCCTGTGGGGCTGGGCTGGGCTGGACGTGTGTGTTCCACCTGAGCAGCACGGGGCAGCACAGCTGCCTTCTCTGCAGGCTCGGGAACACAGCCTTTCCAAACCGCAGATATTTGCTCTCCATTCCCTGTCTTCCGTTCAAGTTCCATATCTGCAGGGAGGCCCCGGGTGCTGCCACTCACAGCAGGGTGCTGGGACAACGAAAGAAACTGGGAATGGGAGCGGAAAATTAACATGGAATTATATGGAATCCCAGAAAGGTTTGGGTTGGAGGGGAACTTAAAGCTCATCCAGTCCCACCACTGCCATGGGCAGGGACACCTTCCACCGTCCCAGGGTGCTCCAACCTGGCCTTGAGCACTTCCAGGGGTGGGGCAGCCACAGCTCCTCTGGGCACCCTGTGCCAGGGCCTCCTCACCCTCACACGCAAGAATTTCTTCCCAAACTCCCGTGCTGTCCTGGGAACCCGGGATGTGATGAGAAACCCCGTGCAGTTGGAATGGAAAACAACAAAATCTGTTATGCAGCACGGGAAGCAGCGCTGATGGGAACAGTCACTGCTTTAATATTTAATTTGATGAGATCCAGCTCTGGGAAATGGATCGGGAGCTGCCACAGCNTTGGAGGGGAACTTAAAGCTCATCCAGTCCCACCACTGCCATGGGCAGGGACACCTTCCACCGTCCCAGGGTGCTCCAACCTGGCCTTGAGCACTTCCAGGGGTGGGGCAGCCACAGCTCCTCTGGGCACCCTGTGCCAGGGCCTCCTCACCCTCACACGCAAGAATTTCTTCCCAAACTCCCGTGCTGTCCTGGGAACCCGGGATGTGATGAGAAACCCCGTGCAGTTGGAATGGAAAACAACAAAATCTGTTATGCAGCACGGGAAGCAGCGCTGATGGGAACAGTCACTGCTTTAATATTTAATTTGATGAGATCCAGCTCTGGGAAATGGATCGGGAGCTGCCACAGCTCCAAGCGCAAGCCCAGCGCTGGCAGGGAATTTCCATGGGGTTTGCTCCGCTCCGGACTTATCTGTATTCTGGCAGGGTGACATGGAATGAGGCTCATTAATTATCCCAGCACACAGAGCTGTTTTTCCTGCCATTCCCTTCCATCAGTCAAGCTCTGGATGCTTTCAGGGCCTCTTGGACATTGGGTTGTCATTTGAGGTGTGTCCCTTCTGCTGGACCCTGGCTCCTGGTCCCTGCAGAGCCACTCAGGTGCAACCAGGTGGCATTTCAGGAGGGAATTTCCATGTGTCACCAGCCAGTGCAGCGCAGATCCCATTCCATCCTGCCTCTCAGCAGCAGGACCTCCCCGTGGCTGTATGGCCTCGTGTCCTGCTGGGATCGGGAGGGAGGAGCTGTGCCAGGCACGAGATGGGTCTCAAACGTGTCCCTTCTTTGTCCTTTTAGGTGGATCCCACACCTTTTCTGCGACTGAGGCTGAGCCAGCAGCAGAGCTGGTTTTCCCCTACGCACCATTCTCCTACCTCCAGAAATCCCTTTGCATGCTCCAGACGGTTTGGGTGTCCTCAGCAGGGAGCTGGGCTTTGCAGGAGTCCGACTGTCACCACCAGGGCAAGAAAAGGAGCTGGAAATGTAGATTTGTCAGGACTATAATCCAGGTAGGTCCTAATTCCTCCCTTGTATGAAACCACCCACTTCCTATCCTCATCTGCTCCTCTCTGGTCCATCACAAGACTCCATCCCTGCAGGACACAAATCCCTCAGGGCTGAAGTGTGAGCAGAAGGGATGGATTGGGAAAAAGCCTTTGGCGTGCTGATGTTTTAGCACTGGGTGACACACCCCGAGCTGTAATCACACCCTTCCCCTGTGACACTCACGGCCCCCTTGGACACTTCATTCCAGGGGCACATTTGGCTCCACAGACTCCCTGGGACAAGCACGTGTTGGAATGGCACTGCAGTGCTTGGGAGCAGCTTCCCACACCAGCCTGCCCCAGGGATGGGCTTGGGGCTCCTTGCCTTGGCACGGTGACCCTTCTCACCTGCTCTCCCTGGGTCCTTCCCAGCCCGTGCCTGCACCATGGGACACAGCTGCCCATTCCTTCTCCAAGACCTCTCCTGGTTCTCCCTGCCTGGCTGGGGCCGAGGAGGTGGGACTGCAGATCTTCATCCCAGGAGGAAGAGCCCTCTGTACCCTCAGAGGGATTGTCACCAGGCTTGTCACCAAACTGTCTTCACCTTTCGCTGTCCAAAGGCACATCCCTCCATTCCCCAGTCCTGCTGAGTAACAACTGGCTCCTCCTTTTGCTGTTCCTTGTCTCTCCTTAGCATCCATGTCGGAGGCACGCCCCCAAACGCTCCAGGAAAGCAAGAATGTTGAGGAAAATCCAGATATGCCTCTGTTTCTGCTTTGTCTCGGGCATTTTGTACGAGATCTCCCTCTTGTCCAGCTGTGTCTTCTCCTACCTGCCCATGGCCCAGCAGTACCTGACACCTGAGCAGGTGCTGAACCTCGGCAAAAGCATCATTTTCCTGGAGACGACGGAGCGCCTGGAGCCGCCCCCGCTGGTGTCGTGCTCCGTGGAATCTGCTGCCCGGATTTACCAGGACAGGCCCGTCATCCTCTTCATGAGGGGACTCACCAACGAGACAGCCTTGGACCTGAACACCAGCTACGCAGCCTTCTCCCTCTTGTCTTCCATGAAGAATGTCTTCATTTTCCCTCTCCAGATGGAAACTGTCTTCCAGGAGACCCCTCTGCTTCAGTGGTACAACCAGGTGAGTGTTAAGACAAGTGGAAAACAGGAAAAGAGTTATAAATAGGGGTGGAGAAAGGCTTTAAAAGGAATGAGGAATGCGGGACTGTGTGAAATTAGTGACTTTTATTGTTTTGGTTGGGAATAGATCCGTTTTGGCCGCGTTTTGCCGTGTATTCATCTCTCTGTTTATGGAATACATGATCGGTGTTTTCCCCCTTATCTGGAGAATTGGATTTTTTGGCAAAGGAAACACCAGTAAAAATAGATTGCAGACGTGTTTTGAGAAAACAGCCTTAATAATCTTCCCCAACAGAAGCTGGTTGAACAAAATGTGCTGCCTGAGCACTTGATAGAGCTGCCTCACTCTGACGGAGCCCGCAGGAGATAAGAGATAGGGGAGAGATTTCAGGTTCTGTAACAGCAACATGCAAAGCCAAGGGGGGATCTGGTGAGCTCCACCCTGGAAAAAGTTCCTGGCAAACTGCCCACAAGTAGCTTTGGTCAAATTGCTTGGGCAGGGCAGGCAGATTTCCTCCCAACTCTTTCTTCTCCTGAGAAAAAATGACTCCAAATGCCAACAAATGCCAATGAAAAGCCTCCAGCCTGGTTCAAAGAGCTGGGAGGGATCCGGGAGTGTGTTAAGTGGGTTGTGTCCCACTGAAATAGCAGGGAATGACTCAGGGTGGCGTTGGGTTAACGCTGTAGGTGCCATCAAACCACCTGGGAAATGTTCCTGCGTTCCTGATGAGAACAAAGCCTTTCTCTGCTCCAGCTCCTTATCTTATCCCCGTAAAATCCAGTGGTTGGAGGCAGCAAAGGCTGTCAGTGACATTTGCAGCCGTGCAGGTGCAGGTTTGTGGTGCCATTTGCAGCCCCGTGGATGGGCTGGATGCGTTCCCTGTCCCCAGCATCACATCTCCCTTTATCCCCACTCCGCAGGTGGTGCCGGAGCAGGAGAAGAACTGGGTGCACGTCAGCTCGGACGCCAGCAGACTGGCGCTCATCTGGAAGTACGGGGGCATCTACATGGACACGGATGTCATCTCCATCCGGCCCATCCCCCAGCAGAGCTTCCTGGCGGCCCAGAAGTCACGCTTCTCCAGCAACGGGATCTTCGGCTTCCCTGCCCGCCACAAGTTCGTCTGGGACTGCATGGAGAACTTCGTTCTCCAGTACAACGGGAACATCTGGGGCAACCAGGGCCCCTTTTTGATGACAAGGATGCTCAAAACGCTCTGCAACCTCACGGATTTCCAAGGCACCGAGGACCACAGCTGCCAGAACATCTCCTTCCTCAACCCCCAGCGTTTCTACCCCATCCCGTACCCAGCCTGGAGCCGGTACTACCAGGTGTGGGATAAAAGCCCCAATTTCAACCACTCCTACGCGCTGCACCTGTGGAACTTCATGAACCGCAACCGCAAGGTGGTGGTGGCCGGCAGCAACACCCTGGCTGAGAAACTCTACAAAACCTATTGCCCCACCACCTACGAGGACCTGATCCAGAATGCCAAGCACAGGGATCTCCCAGGCCCTGAGGACGCTGAGTGACATGGAGCAAGGAGGAGAGGGGTGATCCTTCCAGCCAAACACAATCCCCACTCTGTCGGTTTTGTAGGAGAAAGAAAGAACTTTCCATAACCACCATTCCCATTCGCTTGGGGTGCTGAGAATGGTGGTGGGTATCCATGGGACGTAGCCTCCAAGGACACCTTTGCCTCGGCTCTGTTTCCTGATAGGTGCACACGAACCAAACCTTCCCAAATCTGACAGACTTTGAGCCTTTTCGTGAGCTTCTCCAAGGGAAAAATTCCTAAAGATAGGCATGGCCTCCCAGGAGGAATGTTGTCTCTGCTCCTCTTGGCACTGCTGGCAGCTTCCCATGTCAGAAAAGTTGGAAGCACAACAGGCTTTGGACTGGAGCCTCCGGGACAAAAGAGGAGAAGCCCAAACCAGCGTCTTTTCCTGGTGTTTTCCTCACATGGACTTTACACCCTACATTTTTGAGAGGGACTTTAGTGAGAGTGAAAATAAAAGAGTTCATAAACCACCACTTCTCTGAGCTCACTTCTCCCTGAAAAATGAGTCACATTTCCCAAAGGCTTGTGCTCCCACACTTTTACTTTGGCTTTTCCCAGGAAATGACTGCCCTGCCCCATCCTCCCAGGTCAATCCTGGCTGTAGAAAGCGTGCCTGGAAAGGGGGTGCTGAGACACCAAGGAAGGATAGGGATGGCCCTCCAGGTTCCAAATCCCTTTTAAATAAATGGATTTCAACGGATATGAGGTGGTTACCCACATCCAGCTGTGCAAAAATCCCATTTAATCCCAACAGGGCTCCCAGTGAGAAATCCCCTTTCCCAGGATAATGCCAATCCACCCAATTCCCTAAAGAGAAGCCCAGCTTGCAGATCTCTCCAGAGTCTCTCTGAACAGCTGGTTTTAACTCGGGAGCAGAAAGGTGGGGATCAGTCTCCGTCACCCAATGTTTGCCATGTGCACAATGCTATCTCCTGCAAACACAGCAGCTGCTGAGCTGCTTCCCCTTCCTGGCTGGTGAGGGGAAGAGGTGGCTGCAAACCCATTTTTACCATGTTCCCATCTTCTCATTCCTTTTTTGCCTCCTTCAGGAGGAGAAGGAGAACAAGACATTCCGTGCCACCCCATTCCAGGACCATCAGGCCGTCATGGACCATGTCCACAGGGAGACGGATGCCCTCAGCTCCCATCCTGGGCAGCAGCCCAAGGCCAGGAACACCCAGGAAAAGAAGACAAGAGAAATAATAATAATGAGGAAAAAAAAAGACTCCCTGGCTCATTAAGAGCATTTAAGCAGATGTTTAACTCTAAGCAGCCTTAAAATATTTGCTGAGTTTAGACTAAGCCTAATTTCAAGCCCCATTTCAAGCCCATTCTGTGATGTTTTACTCTATTTGGCACTCGTTAAACACAAAGTATCACACGAATATCGTCAGCACGAGTCACCCACCGGGGTGTCATCTATCAGAGCAACACTAAATTCCAGCTGAGAGCATCTTTTCCTTGTCATCAGATCCGAGTGACACGTGGGGTGTGACAGGATGGCATCTGATAGATGGCCTGGGGATTGTGTGGTGGGAAGGAAAGGCCCTGAGCCAGCCCTTCCCAGGTGTGGTCAGCAGAAGGGACACAGCTCTTGGGGAATCTCTGTGCTCAATTTGCTCTTCCCTGCTCTGGTTTTGAATGCTTTTCATAATCATATTCTGCAGAGAGAGGAAAAACTGCCAAAAATTACCAAAAAATTGTTTTTGATGCCCAGTCTGTTTCTTCACAGATCCCGCTGATCTCAGCAGAGAAAGCTGAAGGTAATGATGGCGTTCTGAAGGGAATCAATTTGGATGTAGATACATTTCTCATAACTTCCAGCCCTTCAGAGCACAATCTCTTCTGTGTCCCCTTCTCTAACAGCCCTGGAGTCCCCTCAGGGAGCTAGCTGTGCTTCCCCTCACACGAGCCATGGATGGGACACTTCCAGCCCTTCCACTGCCAGCACAGCTCACAAACCAAATTTGTCCCTTGGCATCGCAGCCAGATCCCAAAGGAACGAGATTTCCATGAGATTTCCATCCAGTTTCCCAGCAAAGGGGTGACCTTGCCTCCTTCAAACCATGCTAATGGTTATTTGCATAAAAACAAGGGCCTGGGGCATGCTGTGGATCCTGCATTGCAGCCCAGGGTAAGGAAATGGGGGATTTCTGCTCCCTAATGCGGGCAGAAAATAAAACTGGGCCTAAACCAGGGCTGGCTGTTGGCAAATACCCAAGGGGGGCATCCTGAGGGCTGTGTGCCCTCTGACATCCTTCAGCTCGTGGCCTTGAGGTCAGAGGTTGTTCTCCAAGGACTGGTGCCATCCCCAAAGGGACAGTTATGTCCATGCTTTCTTACACAGAAAATTTACAAAGATTTTACCCGAGGAAGGCCTGGCACAAACACTGGGAAGATTTATTTTTCCTTATCGCAATAAAAATGAAATTCCAGGCCTTCGTCTGGAAAATTCAAAATAAAAATGAGGACTTGGGGACAGTTTTCAAGCCATGGACGTAGAGGAAGGGTCTCCTGTGTGGCGTCCTGATGCAACGATGGTGTTTGGCCCTCTTGGCTCCAATTTTTGCAGGAAGTTAGGAAGAAAGAAATCCCTGTTGATTTGCAGAAGGGGGCTCAGGGTGCAAACACAGGGTTCTGCCCCTTTTCCTCTCTCTGTGCTCCTCTCCTGGTTGCAGGCTGTGTGCCCTCTGACATCCTCCAACCAGTGGCCTTGAGGTCAGAGGTTGTTCCCCAGGGACTAGTGCCGTCCCCAAAGGGAGAGTTACATCCATGCTTTCCACGTAGGAAAAGCAGGTGTTGATCAGGACTTGCTTCCATGCTGGGGCCACGGCTCCTTTTGAACCTTTTCTCCCTGCGGGGAGCCGGAGGTGACCAAAGTGGTGCTGATGAAATCCCTCAGGGGGTGCCGGAGCCGGGACTGGGACTGGGACCATCCCTGGCCTGAGAGCACCAGGATGGAGCCGGCGTGGGGCTCGGGGGGTGTGAGGATG
>VWZT01013242.1:158218-204276 GCA_013397055.1 Pachycephala philippinensis
CTAATTTTTGTGGGAAATCCAGAAGAAGAAATCCCTGTTGATTTGCAGAAGGGGGCTCGGGGTGCGAACGTGGGGTTCTGCCCCTTTTCCTCTCTCGGTGCTCCTCTCCCGCTGATGCACAGAGAAGGGTTCCAGGTCACTGCTGCCACCTGCAACCAGGAGAGGAGCGCCGAGGGAGGAAAAGGGGCAGAACCCCACGTTCGCACCCCGAGCCCCCTTCTGCAAATCAACAGGGATTTCTTCTTCCTGACTTCCCACAAAAATTAGAGCCAAGAGGGCCGAACACCATCGTTACACCAGCGGTGGGCACAGGGAGGTGGCAGTGCTCTGCCAGCAGCCACTGGATGGTGCCACAGGACCGGGAACGAGCAGCAGCCGCTCTGCAGCACCCCTGGGCTCTCCTTTCGGGAAAACCCCAACGCTGGGGTTCTCCCAAGGTTTGGGATCTGCCTGGTCGGTCCCCTGGGAGGGTAAAGGACATCTCCTAGGTGTGGTTTCTCCTCTCCCTTCATCACACACGGGAGCAGCAAGAGGGGCTGGTAGTGCCAGGAGCTCTGGGGCCTCAGCAGCTCTCCCTGTGATATCTTAGGTTTTAGCTTTTATATGTTTCCAATCCTGCATTCCCAGTGTGTAACTCTGCAGTGTCCTGCAGCCTGGGAGCTGCTGCTCTCTCATGCTGAGACAGACAGAACAAAGCCTCTCCAGGCTGCTCTCCAAGGACACCCAGCCCGGCCGAGGCCCAAAATGTGTAACCCAGCACCTTGAGAAGGGGGCAAGCTGAGGGCAAATTCCATCATTAGCTAAAGTTTAATTGGTGAAATTGGGTTGAGATGCAAATGGCCCAAAGCTATAAAAGTGTGAAGAACTCGTGACTCGGGGTCCATCTTGGGTGCAGCCTTTGGCCTGCCCAGGGTGTGCCTCTGAAGGCCTTTCTAATAAATATCCACCTTTATTCCCTCACTCCTGTCCAGTCTCTGTTTCTAGGTTGGCCTCTTTAGGCATCACCTGGACACCCTTAGGCCATAGGCACGACCCCTTCCCACAGGCTGAGGACAGCTCTCCACACTGGACACACTCGTGTGTGGCTTCGTGACTCTTTAGCAGCTTTCCCTCTCCTCATCTTCCTCTTTCTCCTCTTTCCTCACTCTCCTCTCTGCCAAAGCTCCAGAACAGGATGGAAAAAGCCTCATTTTCTGGTGCAGAAGGAACCTGCCCTGAATTCACTTGGACAGAGAGCCCAGCCACAGCTGCTGTGTCTTCTCTCCTTTCCTTCTGGAACTGGTGGGAAACCCAACCCCAAGGATGACCCTTTGCACTGTGAACGTGACTGCATCAGCTTGACCCCTTCTAGAGCTCATCTGTGTAAATTAAGTTCATTTTCCTAATTCTCTCTGCATTTGAACATCTCTAGCAGTGCATTTATGATCTTGGTCTCCTCAAAGTACGAAATTCGGGAAGACACAACGGGTACACTGGCACTCAGTTCCTCTTATCTTTTCCAACCCGCTCTACTTCTGGTTCAGACTCTTACCCCTCCCTATTTCCCACATTTCCAGGTGGGTTTTATATTAGGAATTATATTGTATAATAATAGGAATAATATAGGAATAATTACTATATTATTTTATACCTATATTAGGAATATTAGGAAGCAGGACACACCCAAGTGGGGCTGAGCAGAACAAGGGGAATGAACTTTATTCCTCTGGAAAAAAAAAAAAGTTTTCCACACAACTGTTCACAAACAAGCAGAAAAACCCTTTTTACCTGTAAAAACTTACAGGTGGAAGTGAGAATTTATTCTTGGGAGGGGGAGACAGGAAACCCGGGCTGGGCACTGGTGCTGTCACCACCCAAAACTAATGGGAAAACAAATTCCTGCCCCAGAGAGCAGGAAAAGGGCAGAGAGCTGGAGCTGTTCTGCCTGGACGACGTGGCAAACCCAGTGCCAAGGCAGGTGCCTGCTCATTCAGCTGCCAACAAGGGCAAGAATCACTTTTCTGTTGGTTTTTCCCAGCAGTTTTCCAGCCTGAGGTGCTTCTGGTGAGCTTCAAACACCAAATCCAGGTGGTGGTGGAGAAGTGGGGAAAAACTTCCCCTAAGTTTGGGAAAGTCCAGAAACAGCTGAGAGCCTTGTGCCAGGAGGAAGGTGACACTCACACCCTGACCAGTGAGGGAGCTGAGATGTGGAAAAAGAGGTTTTATTCCGGATTGGGCATCTTGAGCCAGCGTGTCCCACAGGAACTTGGGCTCAAATCCCTGCTGTGAGCGTGCCCTGCCATCCTGGGGCTTGCAGGTGGAGCGGGGTCAGGCTCAGTCCATGGGCTGCAAAACACATCCCTGTCCTTGCTGCCTAACGCCTGGAGGCTTTGCCTGTAAGTCAGAAAATCCCAGGATGGTTTGGGTTGGAAGGGACCTTAAAGCCCATCTTGTTCCACCCCCAGGGATATCTTCCTCTAGACCAGGTTGCTCCAAGCCCTGCCCAACCTGGCTTAAAACAGCTCCCAAAGTTTTGTTAAGTGATGGATGATGCAGTCTTTACATCCTGGTGGGATTTGGAGGAGCGGGGCCTGTCCAACACCCCTGGTTTTCCCTGGGCATGGTTTTCCCTCAGTCCTCACCCCTCTGCCCTGCCCTGGGTGTGTAACTCCATCCCTTCCAAACTGCTCTCCTTAAATTCCCACAGGTTTTTATTTGCCTCCTCCTAAGTTTGGAACTGTTTAGCTCAGCACAGCCCAGAGGGTTTTCCATGGTCTTCACCAGCTGTGGGCACCTCATTTCTCCTGCCAGAAGTGACTCCTTTGGCTTTATCCTCTCTGGAGTCTCTGGGAACAGTAAAACAGGCCCAGAGCCAGGAGGATAAAGAACTGGCCAATTAAAAGAAGGAGAAATTACACAAATCCGTGGGTTTGTGGGTTTTGTTTTTCCCAATGACTTTTTCTTCATGGGCTCCTGTGGCTGGTAATACTTTTATACATCATGAATATACAAGGGAATATCAGTAAATATTCAACCCACAGCACTAACAAGCTCTGAATGCAGCACAGCTCTCCCAAAGCTGAAAAAAAAATAATAAAGGAAAATAAAAATCCTATCAAATTTATTCAGCTGGAATATCTCACCCAGAGAGCTATTCTCCCATAATATTTGGGGCAAGCGCAGTGTCATAAATCTTAGTGCCATTAATCCATAGACTCATTCATCTCTGTTCAGCTCCATAAAAGCAATAACCTTGTCACTATAGGGAGGAAGATTGGGCTTTTAATTGCATATAGATTTCAGGAGAGTTCTTATCTCCTAGTCCAATTTGTAGCTCCAGATATGGTCCCTTGGTCAAAGTCCATGCAAATCCAGCGTGCTCTCACACACTCCAAATGTTGCAGGGGCTCAGGAAGAACCTGTTCAGAGCTGGCAGATAATGCACCCAGCCTTTTCAGGCTCGGCTTTATTAGACAAGCCTAGATTTAATTAGTTCCTCTGAACGGGAAATGCATTTTTCAGAGGACGATCAAATTTGTGGCAACAAAACCCCATCAACTGAGCTCCCTGAGTTCATGAGCTCCCTGACTCGTCTTCCTCAGTTCTACGAGTGCTACCAAATCCATCGCTTGCAGTTTATGGTCAATAAAGGCAAAATAAAAGGTGGCAGAGGGTTGCCTTCCCTCGCTCACCAGGAGCTGGAAACTGGATTTACTCACAGGGCCACGCGTTCTGCAGTCCCTGGGATCTGGTTTTTTCCAGGCTTTACTCAGCCAAGGAGCTTCAGAGGCCCAAACCTCCCTGCTGCTGTGCAATTGGTCAAACCAGTAAGCCCAGTTCAGCCCAGCAAACAGAACTGCTGCTCCCAGCCCACAGCCAGGCAGGATGGATTTGGTCCAGCACCCTGTGCTCCACACGTGCTGCTCCTTCCAGCAGCTCCGGCCTCATGTGATGGATCTCAGAGCCCACATCCTTCAGGGTGGAGCGTCTCCCTGCAATGCATGACGTGGGGGCAGGGGTTGTGTTTGGGGTGGGTGGCCCCAGGATGGTCCCCAGGCAGCACCTGGGCAAGTGTCCCCCTTCCTTTGGCACTGTGAATGTGGCTCAGGGGTTTGTGTCCTTCGCATCAGAGCACTGGGACATGATGAGCTGTCCCCAAGATGTTGGCTCATCCTGAGCATGATTCTGGATCTCCAAGTCCAAGAAATAATTAGGGTATCATAATTATTTTTTTTAGCCTGCTGGGCTGCAGAGAAAAGCTTGGAAAAGGGAACTTTGGCCTCAGTAAAAACCCAGAGATTTCCCAAGCAGATAATTTGGGCTTCAGGGCTTAGAGAAGACATCAGCTCAGCTGGAAAGGGGATATTTGGGTCAGTGTTCAAGACGAGGAATCACAGAATCATGGAATGGCTTGGGTTGGAAGGAACCTTAAGGTTCATCCCATTCCACCCCCTGCCATGGCAGGGACACCTTCCACTGTCCCAGGCTGCTCCAAGTCCCGTCCAACCTGGCCTTGGACACTGCCAGGGATCCAGGGGCAGCCACAGCTTCTCTGGGCACCCAGTGCCAGGGCCTCACCACCCTCACAGGGAAGGATTTCTTCTGTATATCCAACCTGAACTTCCCCTCTTTCAGTCTGAAGCCATTTCCCCTCACCCTGTCACCTGAGTTCATTGCAAATATTCTCTCTTCAGGTTTCTTGTAGCTCCTTCAGGCCCTGCAAGGCCACACTGAGGTCACCCCTGGTCTCTTCTCCAGGCTGAACAATCCCAGCTCTCCCAGCCTTCCCTCAGAGCAGAGCTGCTCCATCGCTCTCATCACCTTAGTGCCTCCTCTGGACTGGCTCCAGCAGCTCCAAGTCCAAACTCTGAGTTCTCTCTGCAGCAGGAGCCTCGGTTCCGTGGCTGTGGATGCGGATTCTCCCGGTGCTGTCATTCCCAACAATGATGTTCCCCACCCTCTGCGATGCCCTCGGTTCCGTGGCTGTGGATGCGGATTCTCCCGGTGCTGTCATTCCCAGCAATGATGTTCACCACCCTCCGTGATGCCCAGCACGAGATAAGGTCCCTTAGGGCCACAAACACAGGAGCAGCTGCGACACCAAGTGTAGTTACGCCACAACCAGGCTCATGAATAAATGATTCTCTGCTCTGGAATGGGATTTTTTTCAGTGGAGTTCACTGCATTAAAATATTTCATCCTGTGTGTTTTCGGCCGAGGCAAGGAAATGAAAACTGATGCTGGCAGATTAGGAGCCCGGCGAGGGCAGGAATTCCCGGATACAGCTCTCTCTCAGCTCCCCATAAGGCTCCTGCCCCTAATCTTGTCATCTACACGCCTGCACACATCAAAGTGTGACCGAGAGATAGCTGGCTCAGGGACTTTGTCACAGCATTTGTGTAGCAGAAAAATAAAATGTAACTTTCAAAGCTGTTTCCTTGGGAATTTTTTTGGTTCTAACTCAGCTGTAAACCTGCATTTCGAATTTCTCTGGGTGTTTTCCTGCCTTTTGCATTCCCCTGTGTACCTTTCCCTCAGCACCACTTACGTGTTTCCTATCTAAATTAAACATTCCTGGGCTTTTCAGCCCCTTTCCAGTGGAGGCTGAGAACATACCCGCAATTTTTCTGCCTTCCTAAGAACAATGAAGTGTTTAGAAGTGTTTAATCTCTAGCCTGAAACTCACTACACTCTACTCCTCAGCAAGTGCAGGTTTCCACCGAGGGTCGCTGACTTCATCACATCATGGATTTGGGGTCCCCCAATAATTATTAATCTGATTTTCTGGTATTTTCTCTCATCATGTGACTTGTTACATTTTACTAAGGAAATTAAACACCCAGATATTTTCTTTTTTCCCTCAACGACCCAGCTGTGTCCATACTCCTCCCCAGAACATGCAAAACACGAGCTGGGGGGACTTTGGCTGAGCAGAAATGTTGGAGCTGTTGATTTTGTCAAGAAGAGAACAACTGGAAACTGTGATTCTGGTCTTTAAGAGTTTCTCTTTTATTAATATTCATGTAAAAAAAGAAAACAACAACCAACAAAACAAACAAGCGAAAAAAAAAAAATCCAGCAGGCAAAAAAAAGGCAGAAAATCTAAGTTTATGCCGAGAGATACAAACCATGGAAAAAAGAAGCAATGTTTTTAAAATAGAACAGGATCAACCTCTGCAAAATAAATTCTTCTTCTTTAAAAACAAGTCCTTTGCCTGAATAAGAGGGAGGGTCAGTACTGACATCCCACAGGGATTTATCCCGGGTGGCCAACATCCAGCCTGAGCTGCTGCTGGCTGGAAGCTCTTCCCACTCCCTCCAGGTTCCTCCAGCCACCTGCCAGGTGTTCCCTCATCCTCTTGCTGACCTTCCCCAGGATCTCCTGGACCTGTGCTGGGGATTTGCCTCCGTGTGGAGGTGGAGAGCTGCTGGTTATGGAGAGCTGAGGGTTATGGAAAGCTGAGGGTTATGGAGAGCTGAGGGTTATGGAGAGCTGAGGGTTATGGAGAGCTGGTGCTTATGGAAAGCTGAGGGTTATGGAGAGCTGAGGGTTATGGAGAGCTGAGGGTTATGGAAAGCTGAGGGTTATGGAGAGCTGAGGGTTATGGAGAGCTGAGGGTTATGGAAAGCTGAGGGTTATGGAAAGCTGAGGGTTATGGAGAGCTGAGCGTTATGGAGAGCTGGTGGTTATGGAGAGCTGAGGGTTATGGAGCGGTGATGGACATGGGGAGGTGGGGATGCAGTTTGTGCTCACTGCGAGCACAGCCTGCCCCCTCTAATCCTAGGAGCCACCAGAGATGCCAGCTCGGCTGGTGGTAACTGGACCTTCCGAAGGTCCAACTCTGCAGAAACATTCAGCTGTAGATTCTGATCCCTCCAGGGTATCAAACACTCAGGGAACACCAGCATTTCACCAAAACAATTCTGCCTGAATTGAACTCCTGCAGAGAACTTGTAATCCTGAGGAGTGGTGCTCAAGCCCACTGCAGATGCCATTAAAATGACTATTTTGGAGGGTCTGGACCCCTTTTTTCTCTCTAACTTATCCCTTTTTTCTATTCATAGGCATTGCCTAGAGCTTTTTTAGGATGTGCTCTGGAGCCAGGTGAGAGGACCTGCTAAGAGCTCACAGCTCTCTCCTCCCACAAAAGTTCTGACATCTCTCCCTCTCCCTGCCTTCAAATAAACTTCCTCTCTGATGGATTGGCCAGGGGAGGAAACGTCCCACTCCGGAGTTAATCTTCCCATCACTGGGAGGAGAATTACCACAGGGAAGTCCTGATGTCGGTGTGGAGTTACACATCTAATGCTCCCTGGGATTCCTGCTCCGAAGGTAACTCTAATTAATTCTAAATGAGAAATTCTCCTGGCTCCATTAAAGATGACATCTGCGGGAACACCGGTGGCACACGGAGGTTGGGAGCTATTAGTGCAGGAATAACAATGGATTACGCGCATTCCCTGGAGAGATCCGAAGAAATAAATACACTTTGCTGTCACAGGCTCCAGCAAATGTCTAAGTAACAGAAATCACATTAAATATCAGAGCAGATCAGCGTTGGAGTACAACCAGCAAAGCAAAGGTGGGACTGGGTAGAGAAGGCACCAGGGAGGACAATGCCCTGACCACAGGCTCTGTTTGCTTTGGGCACAGCCAAGGGAACACAACTGAATTTACTTCAAATACACGGCGATTATCAAAGGGGAATTTTCACCATTTGAGCAATTAGGAAGGGGCACAAGGCACTGCTCCTGGATATCAGTTTATATAGAAAATAGGAGCAAAATGTTCTACTCTGAGAGCACCACAAGGCGTTACTTTGGTCACAGACCTCCTGGTGCTGTTAATACTAATGGGCAGTCGAGTAAAACTGATGTTCACAACAAAGATGCAACCTCAGAGTAGAGAAAACCTGCTAGAAAACACAATCCTATGTACAGACTGCTTGGTTTGCTGCACTTTTTGCTTGTGAAGTTAAAAATATCTGATAGCACAACTCAGGGCCAGAAGGTCTGCTAGACGTAGTCATATTTCGAAGGGTAGGAGCGTCTCCCATCCTCACTTCGAGGAGCTTCTTCATATCCTGCGCCCTTCCTGGCCTTCGGGTCAGCTTCATACCCCGAGCCAACCTTGTAGGGCCCCGTCCTGTAGGAGATGTTCCGGCCGGAGGCGTTGTAGGACACGGCTTTGTAGCTGGAAGAGACACGAGAGGAACATCAGCCTCTGGAGGGGCTGTGACAGGCCAGCATTGCACCCTGTGCTCGTGGTGGGTTTTAGGGAACTTTGTGCTGTGTCATCACTTGGAGGCACTCAGAGAGCTCAGCCCACCATCCATGGACAGGCTGCAAGTCCCTTTCAGGTTCTTTCATAAACCTATACTTTCCTTCCCTTGAATAAATCCTTTGTGGAGTGATGGACCCACCTACAATAACCGGCTATGTCAGGGCACAAGTTTCTGGTGATGTTCCATCATCCCTGGAAGGGTTCCAGGCCAGGTTGGACAAGGCTTGGAGCTACCTGGTCTATGGAAGGTGTCCCTGCACCTGGCAGGAGTGGAATGGGATGGGCTTTAGGTCCCTCCCAACCCAAACTGCTCTGGAATTCCATGATTCCACGGAAATCACGGCTCAGCTGATGCAATCTACCCCTGCTAATGATCTGCTGTGCAACCTGCAATTCATGAGCCTGAATCCACCAGCACAGAGCAAATGTCACATTTTGAGGTCAGCTCTCAAAATGCCCTCTCTGTTTGCGTGTGAGTCACAGGGTCAGGGAGGGGAAATGCTCACTTTGGACCCACGGAGGGCAACTCACTAATCATGGACTTGATGTAGTGGTGGCCTTGGCAGTGCTGAATTAATGGCTGGACTCTGATCTTAAAGGTCTTTTCCAACCTAAAGGACTCTGTGTTCCCATCTTCACGAGAACTATTATGACAGGGGTGTTACACATCCACACATCCTGGGCCAGCTGTGGGACACCTGGACAGCCCAGGTTTCCTGCAATACCTCCCATGTCTACCCCAGCTCAGCTTACCGGGATTCTTCTGGGACGAGCCCTTTGCAAGCGAGGCACATCATGATGCCTCCCACGAGGGCCAGGCCCCCTGCCACCCATCCAACGAAGAGGGCTGAGCCAAAGGTGTACCTGCAAAACAGGCGTGGCAGGTTAGGGTCTGACAGGTCCTGCCTGCTTCTGCTGAGACACATGAACATTGGCATCCTACAGTTGTACCCAGAAGCCCCCCAAAGTTCCCCAAAAGTCCCAGACATCCCAGCCCATTTGCTTATCTCCAGAGCAGACAACAGGCTCTACTTCCTAAGAATAATCTTCCAAGTCCTGCAACCATCCCAACATACTCCTGGAGTTTGCCAGTCCTTCAGCTGCAGCCCTGAGGGAGATTTCCACCACGGAGCACCCGAAGCCAGGTGAGCACCCACCTGTTCTGGACGTTCTGCATTCCCTGGAACGCGTTGGTGGTGGACATCCAGAAGTTTGTGACCAGCATGTTGGCAAACACGGACACTCCCGTGATGGCACACAGGCCTGGGATGGGACAGAAGGACAGAGTGAGAGCCACACAGTGCAAAAAGTCACCTGGGGCCTCTGGGAAGCACCTCCCAGCTCTGGAAAAGTGGGTGAGACACTGCCCTGTGGCCTTCAGCACAAAGGGGGACCCACAATGTGTTACACTTTTCTTCCAGGTTTTCCTTGCATTTAAAATCTAACATCAGGAATTCAATGTCACACAACACAATCCCAAGTCAGAGCAGCAGGAATCTTTCCCTGGTGTGTTTTGTCACACAAATGAGTTTAACATACAGATTATTGTACAAATGAGTTTAACATACAGATTATTGTACAAAATACCCAATAGTTCATTTTAAACATTTGTTTTACAGTGAAAAACATGGAAAAAAATTCCCTGCCAGAATTTTTTAATGGGAAAACACACACTCTGTCACGTGAAAGAGATGTCTTTGGTTCACAGCCTCTTCATCACCAGATGCGGAAGACCAGCCCCAGGAGGTGGGAACTTCTTCCATTCATCCAAACAGGGGATGTCTGGGATGGCCATCCCTGACAATCCTGGCAGCAATGCCAACCTTTGGTTTTCCTCAGCAGAGGAATTCACAGAACCCTTGAACATGGAATCACAGACTGGTTTGGGTGGGAAGGAACCTTAAAGACCAAGGATAAATAGGAGCTGGGATGTCCAGAAGAGCTGAAGTCCAGAACTTTTGGCAAAATCCCTCACATGACAGTTTTGTTTTGTTCTTCCTTCCACAGTAACCAAGGCCAGGCTGGATGGGGCTTGGAGCCCTGGTCCAGTGGAAGCTGTCCCTGCCCATGGCAGGGGGTAGAACTGGATGATTTTTAAGGTCCTTCCAACCCAAACCATGCCATGATTCCAGGATTCTAAAATGATAGATGTAAAATACAAAATTAAAGCTGTGTGGCAGAAGGTGGTTTCCTCTTTCCAGCTTGTACTTATTGAAGTTGTGTTGAGTGTCTCATATCCCAACAAAAGTTAAGCGTTGAGATTTGAAGGATTTTAGATAGGGATGTTCTCCTTCCCTTTGTTAGGATATAGATTTCATTTGATTCTTACCTTCAAAATAATGTATGAAAACCTGTAAGTGATGTATTAAGCATTTGCAGTTTTGAGGGAGCTGGGCATTCCTGCAGCCTTGTATCCTGGTATTTAAAACTTACAAACCAGGCTACAACAACCCTGGGAATCTTCCTAAAATTATTATGGATAAAGCCTGAAAGTGGTATAAAATAATCTATATAAATAAAGGCTATAATGATACATGACAACAACATATATAAAAGAAATCAAGAGGTATTATTTCCTTTTCCATCTGTGGGATGTTTTTTCAGCCTTCCGTGTTTTGTCCATACAAACTTCTGGTTTCCAGAGATTTTTTTGTTCCCTAATCAGAGGTAAAAAACACTTGACCCTGGAGATCAGGCTGGAGGACAATGCCAATAACCTCAGAAACGCACCAAGAGTTGCCCAGTCCTCGATTCCAGGGAAATGCAAAGCCTGCCACGTGGAAAACATGACAATTCCCACTTACCAGCAACGATGAACATGATGCCAGAGGTCAGGGTCATGTTGGCTTTGGCAGTATCCTCCATGCTCCCAATCCGGATGCATTTCAGGGCAAAAATGCACACGAGGAGGCCGAGGATTCCCAGGACAATCCCCACGATCATGAGGGCCCTCACAGCCTGGAACATCGCTGCAAAACACACAGCAAGAGCCTCGCTGAGGGGCTGAAATGGGATTTGTCAGAGTCTGGGGGATTTTCAAAGATTGCCTCTGTCTGAAAATAGAAATATTAAAGAAGAAAACCTTGGAAAATGGGCACTGGATCTGCTCTGTATTATCTGGGGCACCTCTGGAAGTGTGGCTGTTTGACTTAACTTCCCAAAGTGTTTGATGGTTTAGGCAGAACGTTTTTAGAAATATTCGTTAGCACCAGTCACGAAATTCATGGAGAAGAGTCAGTGAGGAGCTGGGATAAGCACGGATTGTTCCATAACCACAGTGGCTGAGAAAGGGCTCTTCTTTCCTCCCTGGTCAGCAATGGAAGCACACAGCTCCACCCAGCTATCCGGGATATTTCCAGCCACTTCATGACTCAAAAATGCAGTTCTGTATGTTCCTGCTTCTCAGTAAAGCACATGAAAAAGAGGAAAATCACCTTGACAAACATCATGTGGAGAGCAGGAGAGAGCACCAAAGCCCTGGCAACCATCTCCCTCACCATATCCTTCCCAGTGTTATTTGGAACATCAGTCCTGGATAAATCTGTCCATGCTCAGGAATAAAACATCCAAATACCCCCATCCTGAATTCGTTCAGCAGCGTGCCAGGAGCTGGGAATGCTGGTGGGTGATGCCCGTGGGAGCTGAGGCCTGAAGGAGGCAAAAACCCTCCAGAATCCTCTTGGCTGGAGTAGAAAAGTAGGAGAGTCAAGTCAAGAGAAACTTGCACATTTAAAACTGGAGAAGTGGTGGGGAAAAGAGTACTTGAATACCAAGGTGGTTCTCTAATAAGGTGGCACATGTCCCGTGTTTTTGCAGACACTTCCCCTGCCTATGGATNCTGCCCACCTGCACACGAGGCCCTGGCAGGGACAGGAAGGTGGCAGAGCCCTGCAGGGGTGCTGGCAGGTATTTCAAGGGCTGTTGGGGTTTGGCTGGGACACTTTGCAGCCTCTCCTTGCCCTGGGTCTGGCTTTGGTGCTCCCCACGCGTGATTGCCCCTCTTCAGGGAAGAGAAAGTGGGCTCGTGATGGAGTGAAACAGGTGGAAAACACATTCCACAGCCCAGGGACTTCTCTGCCCTGTCTGCCACCCCTTTTCTGGGTGGCTGTGGTGCCCAAGGGTGCAGGAGAGCAGAGAGCCCCTGCTGGCCTTGCAGAGGTTGGGAGGAGGGTTTGTAAACCCTTCCCAGGAGGGTTCCCCGTGGCTCTCCTGGCCCGTGGGGTGTCAGGGAGCCGAGCAGAACCGCGCTGGCCCCGCGGCGCACAAGGAAGCGGGCGGGCTGCCATTCCACAGGCCGGGAATACACCACCTTCTCCCATCCGGCAGTCCCACCGCCTGAGCTCTTATGACTCAATTTGCCCTTATCAGCCGATAACGAGAGCTAACGAGCC
Source organism: Pachycephala philippinensis (assembly GCA_013397055.1). Taxonomy (NCBI): domain Eukaryota; kingdom Metazoa; phylum Chordata; class Aves; order Passeriformes; genus Pachycephala; species Pachycephala philippinensis. The sequence continues at coordinate 170,873 of VWZT01013242.1, forward strand.
GGGGGTTTTCAATCTCCCATTCATCAGCCCCCAGGTAGGAGCTCATTAGTTATGCTCCATCAGGGAATGGCGGATATGCCTTATCAGCCCTCAGAGGTTGTTCCACAGCACCTGATGGGAAGCAGAAAGAGGAGGAAATCTCAATCCTCGTTTGTCTTTGCAACCACCAAAGTTTCTTTGTAAATGCTTTTTGTTTCAGGGCAGGCAGGAGAGGCTGATAATCCAAGACTATGGATCACTATGGAAGCTCCTTGTTCCCAAGACAGTGCTTCATTCCTGGGGGTTTCCTGCAGGTTCCTGGGGGTCATCACTGGGGTGTTTTCAACCCATCGAGCAGTGACCCCAAACAAAGATCCCGTAGAGAGTTTGCTGGTTCCCCGGAGAGGTGTTCCAGTGCCTTGGGTGCCCAGAGAAGGACACAACAGGCAGACCAAGCCAAGCAGCCAAGGATGCTCCACTTTTGCTGGAGCACTGCACTGAATCTCCATTAAAAGGAGCCATTGGAAAGGAGACGAACACAGCAGGGCATGACACAAAAAATGCCAGAAAACCATCACCAGCCATTCCTGCCTCCACGAGACTGAGTTATGCACCATCTCCACTAAGGGGTGGCAAGGAGAAGGAAGTTCTCCCAGGCCTGCTGTGGCACCAAGGCCTCTCCACTTGGCTCACGGGACCTGACGTGGGAGCTGGTTGGAAAGGCAGCACTGCTGTTTCACGGGAATTTTGGCATCCATTGAAAGTCCTCTGAGAAGAGCTGCTTTCCAAAGGTGAATGACCTCTGCTTGGAGGGAGGAGTGGAAGGGCTTAGACAAACCAAGTGGGAGACTGAGGAAAAATGGTATCAGGAGCAGTAGGAAGCAAACAGCCCTGGAGTTGCAAACCTGCCTTTGGCACACAGCTTATGCACGAGGGAGGATAACCTGCTTTCCATACAAGGGCTGGTGTTCCCTAACAAGGGAGTAGCAAAAGCACCAACAGAAATAGCTTCTCCACCAAAATAAATGCCAGGGATGTGAAACCACAGCCTGCATCCCTGTTTGCCAGAGGTAAGGGAAACTGGAGAGTCGTCTTTCTCCCCAGTGTGAGTGGTGAGAGGTGAGTGAGGTAAAACAACTTCAAGTCATTTAAATAGCCATCACCTGCATTTCTGTTGCTAATATATAATAAAAAGGTGGAATCTGACTTATGACCAGAAATGATTGATGAGATATAGAAATTTTAGGGAAATTAAGTAAATTCCAGCAGGGACATTTTTTCTATATGTTTGAAGGAATTAATAAATTAAATGGATTCATAAAGATAACTCTGATAGAAATTGTCTGTGACTGCTTTGCACGTTTCTTTATTGCCATATTACTTAATAATAACTGAAAAAGTAAAATCTTGATTGGGATAAATTGACATCTGATGGTTCCCATTTCCTCATGGCTCATTTAAAACACAGTCACCTGCACAGAGCATTATGAGAACATAAAGTGGTCAACACTTCGTAGAGATAGCTGGATAAATCTAATTTTTAGTCTTTAAAATAAATATTCCCATGGGAGAAGTGACTCTAAATATCAGGTTTGCTCTTCCAAACGGGAAAGAATTCACCTGGCAATCCTGAATCTGGGTACACAGAGACACATTTATTCTATAGCACCCCTCGGAGAGTCACAGGTCCTCAGCAGAGCTTGAGGGCTTCCCTGAGGATGGCATCCCTGAGGATGGCATCCCTGAGGACACCAGGCTGGAACCCACATCACGCTCGGATCAACAGCTTCAAAAGGCCTGTGCACAGCAGTGCTTGCTTGGACCTTTCTGAGATCGGGCAACAGGAGTGAGAAATGCTCCCAGGGCCGAATTTCCTGCAGGGCTGGGAGCACTGGAACACCCTCACATGCAGTGGGGTGGGAACAACAGCTCTTTTGGGAAAGTTAGCAAGCAAACAGGACAGCAATAGCCCTCTGCACTCTGCTTCTGTAGGCACTAACTCTGCCCAGGTGATGGGGAGTGACTGAACACACCTTTCCCCTTCTCGCCCTTCCTACCCATGCCTCTCACAGTCAGATTGCTCCAGTTCCAGTTCTCTCTTTGGAAAATCAGTACATTTCAGTTATTTCCATTATTCTATAACACTGCACGTACGCACAGCCCTTTTCCTTGTGTTTCCATCCCAAGGGACAATACCTGGGGGGTTAAACCTCAGTGGAGCCGTGCTGATTTATGCCAGCAATGGTGCTGAACCCCTGATGCTCGCCCAGAGATCCCCCACACATGCTCCAGGTTGTAACCCTCACCAATAACCCCCACCACAAAAATCATTTTGGCAACAAATACGCTCCTATTTTTAAGCTCATACACTGGAAAAGTTATTCTTCGCGAAGTGCCTTAAGATACCTGCTCCTCCTTTCAGCTGAAAACTGTGCAGAGCTCCAGGAGAGCCCCTGGGTGACACGTGGTGCGTTTTTGCCCCTACCTGGCAGCCCAAGGATGGTGAAATACGGCCGACACTCGGTGAAGCCGGAGCTCTGCCGCACGCAGCTCCTCCACAGCCCCTGGTACTGGAAGACGGCCGTGACCGGGTTGTCATACAGGTCCTGCGTGCTCCACGTGTCCATGGCCGTGGCCATGATGCTCCCCCCGACGCCCAGCGACGACACGAGGAAGCCCATCACCTGGCAGAGGGTGGTGGACATGGTGCGTCCCCGGGGAGCGGTGGTGACACGGCCCCGAGGGAGCCGCAGTGCTACTGGGGCACCGGAGCCCTCTTGCCTGAGCCACCAGCAGTGCAGCTGCTCTTATCAGATGCTTTCCATTGAGCGCTGTTTGCTCAAAGTGTTTTTGCAAGATAGTCCAGTTTCACTCTCGCTGCTGCCGGGGAAGTTTGTGCCGGCAGGGCTGGAGATAGGAGCTTTTGTCCTTTAGAAGTGCTTGTCCTTCCACATTTAAGCAGCCACGCTCTGCCGAGTGTTGGGCAACCCACCTGGGGCTTGGCCAGCCCCCTGAAACCCTTTGCTGCCCATTGGGCCTCTCCTGCCTGCTTGGCACGGGGCAAGGAGCATGTCCCCAGGGGAATTCAGCACCTGGCCCGGGCCTCCACCTCCCCATCCCTCTGCTTAGGACACCAGACCGTCTGTCCCCCATGGAGGTGTCCACACAAGAGGCACGATGAGAGACAGGGCTCTGTCAGAGGATGTGAGGCCACCAGCCCAGCCCGGGGACGTGGCTGCTCCTTGCAGTGCCCCCAGACATCACCGAGCTTCCATTGGATGCTGACCAGGGCACCAAGAGCCCCAAACTGATCCAGCAAAGCTCCTCCAACGCTGTTCTCCACCTCTCCACATCCCCAATGCCACGATGAGGACACACTGAAACCCATGTGGGAGGGAGGAGAGCACAGGGACCACAGGGAAATGGCCTTTCTGAGGAGAGCTTGTCCGTATTGACTGGAGGGATGGTCCTGGGAAAGGGATGGGGGATGTGAAAAATGGGAAATTCATTATCCCAGTGGAGAGGTGCTGGGCTTGTGGGAGCAATGTAAATCCACTGTGCCACTCTGCCAGTGGAGTCAGTGAGGTACAAGGACCTTCCAGACTTTACACTCATCCATTCTCCTCCAGTATCCCCCTCCAAGTGATTTACTTCAGCCCTGACCTAGAAACAAATTCCCGCTTAACCTCTCCATGCCACAGGCACCATCAACACCAGCACCTGGATGTGAAGCTGTGTGAAAGCCACCAGGAAGAGAGGAGAGGCTGATTTGTGTCCATGGAGGAGCTGCAACGGGGTTATTACACCCTGGATATTGCTCCTGCCTTCTGAAGAACAATGACCCAGGACATCCCTCGGCTTGTGGGGCTCTGCTGGAGCAGCCAGAGCACAATTCCACGTCTCCAGGCAATCACAGCCCTCTCGGGTCAGGCACAAAATGTCTTTGCTTCCATCAGTTTTATTCAAATGTCATCATTTTCACTTACTTTGGCAAGTTTGTATCAGAGGAAGGGTCAGTTCTGACCTACCTAAATTTGCCATCAAAAATTAAAAATCGAACAAAAACCATAGAAAGGAACCCTCAAGAACCAGAGGTGGTAAAGAGCTGCTCACCCTCCGTGAGGGGCAGGGAATGCTGAATGAATTCCTCATTTTGAATAACGATTTGTGATAGATCAGGGCTGGAGAGGACCTAGAAGCTGAGATGACTATTAGGGATGAGGAGGACTTGGAAGACAGAAGAACAAAGAGTGCTAAAATGTGGTCAGTCCTCCTTCTTATCCCTTGTGGTCCCACAGCCAGAATTGTGTCCCAGTCTAGAAAATCCAGTTGCATCCAAGCCCTGATGCTCCTCAGCAGCTCTCCAGGATGACTCCTGTCCTTCCCATGCCCCAGGGCTCGCCTTCTTGTTTCTGGCCATCCAGTGGTAAGAGCCCACATCCCTTTTTCTGGGCTGAACCTCTTCAGAACATGTCAGAGGCAGCGATATTCCTTTGAGACATAACCCCTATTCCCAAGTGTGCAAATTCCTAAGTGTGTGCAACAGTGCACAGAGAAATGAACCCATAGACTGGTCATAGCTAACAATAACCCCTGGGGAGGAAAACGGAAGGAAAGGGGGAGAATTAAAGGGGTGAACATATTTTCTACAGATTTTTTTTTTTCCCAATCACCTCTGCCACCTTTTAAATGATCGCTTTTTTCTGCTCAGTTGGACATCTGGGTGGCTGCAGGAGTAGCAGTGGTGGTGGCACTTCCAGCCCTATATCCACATTTGCTTTGGTGGGAGGGGACACACCACTCCTTCCTCCAACCCGGCCGCTGACTCCAGCCACGTGCAGCAGGAGCTGCTCTTCAAACCAACAGGGACCTTTTCTTCTCCTTCTCCAGTATTTCACATCCCAAGCTCTGCAGATCCCCCCAAGACACCTATTGGAAAGAGGGCTGTCCTTGGACGTGCCCCTGCCCAGTCCATCGCCTCACTAACCTTTCCTTGGGAATGGAACTTTCTCCTGTGGAAGGAGATGCTGTTTCTCATCATGCCTCTCACTCAGGGACATCAAAACCCCAGAGCAATGGGGGAGCAGTCAAAAAATATCATCAAACTCTCCAGGTGGGCAGGAAAGTCCAGGAGAACCAGTCTGGCTTTGATTTGCAGGGCCAGATGGAACCATGTCTCTAAAGATAATCCAACATAGGGTTGGACATTCCCCACTGAAGCCTTGTGTGCTGTTCCCAAAAATGGAGCCATTGAAGGAATTTTGGTGATGATGGTCATGCTGCAGTCCTCAGTTAAGATTTAAACACCCAACCATGCTCAGCGCTCCACACGTCATCATCTTTGAAGAATTATTGTGGTTTGGGGGGGTTCTGTTTGCTCATCCCTAAAAGTACTGGTTGAGGTGTCCTCCAGGCATTCCATTGCTATTTCTCCTGCTCTGACTAGAACCTTACTTGGAAAGAGTGGGAATTCAAAGGTCCCACACCTTCCTCAGTGGATTCTTGAAGCAGAGCTCTGGAGACAGAACCCAAACTTGTTTCCTTCCCAACCCTTCCCCAACTCTTTTCCTTTGCCTTTCTCAAATATTCAGATTTTAAGCATATTTTAAATGGTTGTTTCTGAGCTGCCCATGATAGGGAAAAATACATTCATCCCATTTTCCCAGATAACAGAAGATCCCCTGGGAGTTTCATCTGAACTATTGGCTCAGAGCACAACCCAAAAAAGGGGTGGGTGAGAGGAAAGCTGTAGAGCACATCTGAGCATCTTCACCACAACCTGACGGTCATCCCCAGCTACCCCATGGAGATGACCACAGTCAGGACTGGTTGAAGGAGGGGAATCTCTCTCCAAGCGATCTGTGGATTGTCTCCAGTGGTTGAATGCTTGGCCAGAGGCTTTCCCAATCCCAATCGTGGAAATGCTGAGCTGTGTCTGCGGAAGGGGAATGGCGAGGCTGCAGCTCACCAAGGAGCAGAGAACAGGGCTCCCACTGAGCATTGGGACAACTCCGGGGGTTTATCCAAACGAGGAAAAGAAGGGGGCTTTGTGACCGCTCCCCTGTGCCCCTTTATTCCAGCTCATAGTTGCTTTATCTCTCCAGGCGGTGACTCTGTGTTATCTCAAAACCGGTCCCTGGGCCCGGGCAGCTCCTGAATGTTATCGCCGCCTCTCCCACAAAAATCACCTCCAGCTCATGTTTGCTCTCAAATTTGCAAACACAGCTCACACCCTGCCAGCTGCTCACACCAGCCCAGCCTGCTCAGGCCCAGACTATGCAAACCCACCCTTCTCTTCCTGCCCCTCCATAGTCGGGACCACCTCAGGCTCCAGGAGTGTGTGGTCCACAACGAGAAGGGCTGGAATTCAGTGAGGGAAGCGGGTCGTGGAAGGACCCCATCCCAGCTCAGATCCACACCACTGGGTGGTCCAGAGGGTGCTCCAAGGTCCCTCAGCAGAGCTGGGGTGCATGAGGCTGTCCTCGCCTACACATCTATGAGCTGTAGCCCAGCCCCACATCTCCACAGCCTTGCTCCTCTTCTGGCCCTCATCCCAGATCCCTTAGGATGTTCTTTTCTTGTCTCTCATCCTTTCATGGTGTAAAGGCACAAAACAGCAAATGTGACAAACACACCCGGCTCACTGCCACCTCCTCCCACCCTGGGTGTCACTGGGGTTCCTGAGATCTCTCTAAAGGTCTCCCATTGGCCCTTTCCCCATCCTCACACCTCTCTCAGCTCTAGCTGTGAGTGCAAACCCATCGGAGCCTCACACACGTCCTGGTAGGATATATCAAGTCTCCAGCCCACTTGGGCCACCTAAATTCTTCTGTGCCCAAAACTTGACCTCAAAAGACTTTAAGCAGGTTACAGCAGTTACCTGCAGGTGTTTCAAAATTTGGAGCTGACCTGGGTGGGTGAAAAGATTTCAAGCAGTAAACAGACCTTGAAAGAGGCCTTGCCATGGCCATCACTGGTGGAGGATCATGACATGGCAATTAGCACTTCCCATCCTTACAAACTTTGGGCACGGAACAGTTCCAGGGAGCAGAGACGCTGTCGCCTCTGCCAGTGGCTATCATGTTTCCAAAATCAGGTTATTTGCTATGGTTATGCCACAAAACGGTTGTGGGTTGTATGAAATGAAAGAAAACCTTGTCAGAGCATTGATACAGAAGGCAAAAATCCAGAGAAGCCAATGTTGATGCTTCCTAGACATGAATTCTCCTCGGGAAACATCTGTGCACTGCTGCTACCCTGAACCAGCCAAACTGAAATTTATGGAAAATCTGAGAAGTTGTGGTTGCATTCCCATGGGCTCTTTTCCCTCTGAGCACTCTGAGAACATGGGCGTTTTTATCAGCTGGAGAAGTTGAACAGGCTGCTCTCAGACTGTCAAAGTTTGCCATTGGAAAAGCAAGAATATTCTCCTGTTTCAAGCCACCAGCCCTTTGGTCCACAGCAGAGAGATAGCTCAGCCCTTCTGAAGGGGTCAAAAGGGCTTTGGACCTGAGGGAGAAATGTCCTTGGAAAAATTGCTGGAGAAGTCTCCCTGAACAGGTGTGGAAAAAAGACACCAGCACAGAAACCAGGAAAATCACTGCCCATGCAATTGTAGTTTAGCAAAGTTGGGAGCAACTGCAAAATTCTGCTTTGAGCACCTCCTGAACTCCACACAAGGTGAAACCACCAGCCTTGCCCAGCTCAGCTTTTGCTATTTATCTCTTATTTGTGAGCTCAGTTCCGAACTGTGTCCTCCAGACCATCTCACGCCAAAGCAAGGAGCAAAAAATAACAGGAGAAAGCAAAACCAGGACAAATCTGTTCATTCCTCCAGTGCCACATTTCAGCAGAGAGAGACTGTTTATAGCTGAGCAGCCAGAGCCATAAACTGCCCAGGTTATTTCTCATTTCTATTTGTTATCTTGATTTTTCCTCAATCTATTTGAAATTAAAATTCCCAACTAAATTGAAGATAGATGATGGGCAAGACAACTTTAATCTTTGCTGTGGGAGCGAGGGATTGAGGTGAAAAAAACCTTGGAACCCAAAACTTCCTCGATGTGCTCGGGTCACCTCGCTGCTTTGCCTATTATTTTTATTCACTCTGGCACTATTGTTCCCAATATAAATTGCCATTGTCAGGATAATAAATAGGGGTTGATAATGGAAATGCTGACAAACCATTAACTCTGGTGTAGTTCGTGAGGGGGGTTTCACGGAGATCAAGGTGCCGCGCACTTAAAATAAACATGGGGATGATGCATTTAAATAATATCTGAACAAATTAATAATAGGATTTTTAGCATCGTTTCCCCCCTCTCTGATTGGGGTACCACCTTTGCTGGTGGTGGGTGGGGAGAATTGCCCGTAGGAGCAGCTGGATTCGGGAGACGGAGCCAATCCATAAAGCACAGCAGTGGGACGCGAGGCTTTGCTCCGGCTTCTCCTGAGACTGGAAGTGTCAGACAATCTATAACAGGAGGGAAAACGGGAGCAGGGAGGGGGGTGACTGCAGAAGAACAAGCCCAGTTCATTAAAAAGAAAGGGAAAAATTCCACCTCGTTTTGTAGGGCAGCGCTGATAGCACTGGTCATGAAAAGGATCGTTTGGGACAAAGCACATAAATATTCATATTCCCACACACTGAGCCCACACCATCTCCCCGGCACCACTGAGGGTGAGGACGGCAACTTTGGGGGGCTTGGGCGCCCACCACCTTTATTTTTTGTGGTTGTCCTTTATTCCTTGGGCTCTTTTATATCCCTTTTTGTAGGTGACTGCAATAAACCCGGCAAACACAAGTGGGAATTCCACTCTAAGATGAGGGTTTCATCAGAAACCCCAATATTTAGGATAGGATGCTCATGTCTGTATGTGGCTCGAAGGGATCCACAGAGCCTGTGGGATGGAGCTGAGGAATCATGGAAACAGAATCCTGGGATGGCTTGGGTTGGAAGGGACTTTAAGGACCATCTCGTTCCACCCCCTGCTGTGGGCAGGGACATGGACACACCGATCTCCAGCAGCCCCTCTAAACCAGGAAAATCCTGCTAATGCAGGAAATCCATCCCCTCAACATTCCCACTTTAGAATATTAATAACCCACACGACAGACACAAGTCTGGAGGTTTTGGAATTGCAAAAAAACCATCTCTAGTTTTCTGCTTCTTGCTGTAGGGCTCAGGTCAGCAACAAAGGTATTTTGAAAGAACAAACCCCCCAAATCTTAAGTATTCTGATTTCTTCAAAGATTAGAACAGTTCCCAGAGCTGAACACTTGAAAAGGTTAATTGCTCCTTCCATAGAGTTACAATTTTTGTCATTTTAATTTTTTTGAGCAGAAGAACTGAGGAAGAACTGCAAGAACTGGAAGAACTGCAGCATGTTGTGGGAGCATCTGTGTGGGGAGGGTTTGGGTTTTACACCTCACTTTACTCCTCACATGGCAACTTAAATCTCTTTATATAATCATTAAGGTTGGAAAAGGCCTCTAAGATCAAGTCCAACCACTAACCCAGTGAGTTTTACCAACCTGTCCTGCCCTTTTCTCCCTGAGTTTTCCCTCGGCGAAGCCGCTCAGCTTTGCTGGCTGGGAGAGCAGTGTGTGAATACCAGCCCTGCACAAACCCCCTTCTCTGGATGTCACCCTTCAGCTGGATGCCCAGGCAGCATCAGGCTCATGTCCTTCTAGGAAAATGCATCTCTGTACCCTAGAGTCCAAGCAGGGACATTCCAAGCCACAGCTCCAGCAAGAGGACGATGCTCAGGGACACCCCTGGCACCAGCGTGGGGAAGCTGCAGCACAGCCAAAGCCAGACACCGGTTGGGAATGAGGATGCAGAGAGGAGCCACGCAAAAACACAGCTCAGGGCTTGAGACACCTCCCCAGCTGGCATCTGAGGCCACAGCCACACTGGGTTATACTGGTTTGATTTGTGCCTTCTCTTCAGAGAAGCAATTTCTGTGCACAATGCCCCTTTCTGTGTGTTTTGGAAATGCCATTTTGCAGAAGTTCTGCAGTGATTTCCTGATATAATTGGCTTCTTCCCTCCATTCTGGCTGTATCAAAGCACAGAGGCTAGATGGGTATAAGAGTCTAAGTGCCTTTTTTCTCACTGTATTAAGGCAAGAAGAAACCCCAGATAATCCTGTTGTAACCTAATTGTTTGCACCCCGAGATACTCTGGGCACAACCGGGACAGGAATGATTCCCGTGGCAGAAAAAACTGGAACCAAAGGAGAATTAGGGAGAAATCCAGCCTGGTGGTGTTAGCCCGAATAGAAATACAGTGAGCTGAACTGTGACATATCCTCTTAGGAAAGGATCTTCTCCAATGACAAGACTATTAGTGGCTTCTGGTGGGAAGCCACACACAGCCACACAGCTGGGGCAGGAATCTGAGCCGGAGCCACCCACGGCACAGGGAACGAATCTCCCCGTGAAGCAGCCTGGACAAAGCCTCAGGAACCCGATGCATAATTAGTTGTAATGAGTTTTGCTGAAGCTCAGCTTGACCATGGGAGGGGGTTTGCCTTGAGGTATCTCCAAGGACTTGTTTTCCAAACAGAGTGACACCCGGGGTCCCTTTTGGCTGAAATTTGGGTTGCCCACCGAAAATCCCCCACTGCTCACACAGAGATGGTGTCACACGCCCTCCCACTCTTCCCTGGCACCATCGGGCCCTACCTGGCAGCCCCAGGATGGTGAAGTAGCCGCGGCATTCGGTGAAGCCGGAGCTCTCCCGGACACAGGTGCGCCAGAGGCCCTGGTAGTTGAAGACGGCCGTCACCGGGTTGTTGTACAGGTCCTGGGTGCTCCACTGGTCCATGCACGTGGAGGCGATGATGCCCCCGATGCCCAGGGCGGACACCACGAAGCCCATGGACTGGCAGATTGTCACCGACATGGTGCCGGGCGCGCGGGAGCCGCGTCCTGGGCGCGCACAAGCCTCCACAAGCCGGGTCTGGGGCAGGCAGCCAGGGCGCCGGGGACTTTTAGCTGGAGGCGCTGCCTACGTCAGTCACGCCAGCAGTCAGGAGAGCTCTGGGTGCACCACGCAAACCTCCCCTTGCCTTTATCTGTTTCGGTGAGATAATTTCCTCGCTCGGTACCAAGAGCCATTTGTTCCACCTCGCTCTCTGTTTACCCTCTCCCTCCAGGCAGAGGTGCAGCCGGCGCGGCCGGACGGGACCAGGGGGTCCCTCTGGAGAGCTTCCACAGGAACACCGGGGCGCTTCGGGACACCAAGCACAGCGGGGCTTAAATCGGATGAAACATAGAAATTATGCAGAGCCTAATCCTTTCCTGGCAAGGATGATGCTTTTGAGCCAAGTGGAGAGGTTTAGTTTGGATATTAGGAAAGATTCCTTCATGGAATGGGTTGTCAAGCGTTGGAGCAGGCTGCCCAGGGAAGTGTGGAGTCTCCATCCCTGGATGGATTTAACAGATGTGTGAATCACTTGGGGACGTGATTGACCTGGGAGTGCTGAGGGAGCTGTTGGACTTGATGATCTTAGAGGGATTTTTCAACCTAAATGATTCCATTATTTATTAGCACGGCTCCCTCTGGCTCAACCGAAACATTTAAGCCGAGGTTAATATATCCAAGAGGGAATCTTGTAGCGATGGGTGTTTGGGCAGACCTCGGGAAGGTTGGGCTGGGAGCCCACGGGAAAGGCAGCACTTGCAGAAGAGTGAAAGGTGTGAACCTGCAGTTTGTTGTGGGAGGACCAAGAGGAAAACATAGACAAAACTGCATATCCTCATTTATTATTGTCTTATATCCCTCATTCAAACAGGACTTTGGTCTTGTTTCCATGGGCAAGGGAAGATGGCAGGGCAGACCTGCTGTAAGACCAGAGCACCCTAACAGAGACATTGCAGAAAATGCCTTTGTGGGGTAATGCCTGGTTTGCCTGTTTGCTCCATCCCTCACCACTTTCCTCCTAGCCCAGTTTTCCAGAGGTACCTGCCTCTTTGTGGTTGGAGAGGAGCAGGGAATGTGCAGGAGAAGAGGAGATGAGAAGCCCTGTTTCAGCAGTGTCAGATACACGCAGTGTACGGAGGGGGCAAGGAGGGACCTTCAGGAGAAGAGGAGCTCAGTGGGGTGGTGGAAAGGGAAGCTCCCTTAGGTGGTGGAAGTGGAAGGTCGGGAGGAAGCCTGAAGGAGTGGACCTCTGCCACCTGGCTGAATTTACCCTCGCTCAAAGACCCTGGAGTCTCTCCCAGATGCTTGGCCTCAATGCCTTGAGGACTTCCCCGTGAAGCTGCTTCTGAGGAAGATCCAACCTGTTGTGGGAGCAAAATCTCTCAGAGATTGTTTTTGTCCTGCACCCTTCTGAGAGAACCAAGAAAGAGACTGTGGGAAGTCGCCCAGTCTGTTCCCATGTCCAAAACAGAGCAGCTCTACTCATGAAGCTCCGAGGGAGATGTCTCTCTCACTTAAGATTTTTTGTCCCAGAGCCTCAATTATCAATTCCGAAAATGTTGTGTCTAACACCGAAGTTTGTTACACGTCGTTTGTGAAATTAATGCCCAAATTTAAACACCAATCAGGGAAAAAAACTCCAAACAGTCCTCAGGTTTAAATGGAATGTTAGCCCATTTCCCTTCTTTTCCCCAAAAGAGCAGGTTTGGTGATTCATGTGCTTTCACAACCCACTCTCTCTCCCAGACATTTTTTGGGCCCAGTGACACCCAGTGCTGGTGCCACACCTCACCCACTCCATGTTGGGGCTGTTAATTACTTTCGGTATCGGTCAACAGAACTTAATCACGGAAAGCTTTCCCGGTATCACGTAGCTAAATATAGAGCCTGAGTCCAGAGCACAAACACACTCCCTGTGTTTGTCACCACTGGGATCGCCTGGAGACGGAAAAGACTCGTGGCAGCCAAGGACTGTGTTCAATACATTAACTCACAGGATAAATTCACCTTGCATTCGATCAACTTGGAAGGCCTGGAGAAAGCATCTCCACTTGGTACACGTTGATCCCTGGGTGGGGAGTGCCAGATACCTGCAAAGGGACAGATTTTGTCCAAATTATCACCCATTTATTTCAAAATGTGCCAGCGTACAGCAGCCAGAAGAGTAGGGTCTTGGTGTGTGAGCAGCAGCATTCCCAACCAAAAAGTTCCTAACCTTAACAAAAAGGACAGTTTCTCTGCTGGGAGGATCTCACAGTGAAAATAGCCAAGGACTGAACTCCTTCAACCAGCTGAACTTACCAGCTTGATGTGACTTGTGTAACTCATCTCAGTTATCTCACACCGCAGGGGTACAGCAAGGACAAAGCCTTCCCTGGGTGCTTTTCTAAGGAGTGACACTGCAAATTGCTCCAAGTCCTTCCAGCTGTGCCCACTGCGCACCGCCGATGCTGTGACTGCTCAAGTGGGAAATAACACCTGTTAAAAAGCAGAGTTTGTGCTGTTCTCTGGGATTTAAGCGATTTAGCCTCCCTTTAGCCTTGCTGCTGCCCGTGGGAAGGGGACCCCTCCCGGGGTGCTACCTGGAGCTGTCAGCCCCTTCCCACCTGCAGGGTCCACTCTCCCTCTAACACATCTCCTCACCACCTTCACAACCCCACCGACCTCCTGCTGCCAGCACAGCGCAGAAGATTTCTCTTGAATATGGGATTTGTCCCTGCCAAGGAGGACGCCTGGACTGCCTAATTATTTTATTCATAAGCCGGCCGTGCTTTCAAAGACATCTGGGTGACCTATCTAAAGCTAAGTGAATCCCTCACCCCGGAGGAGCCCCGCTCCCCCTGATCCCTCCGGGGAGCCGGGGTTGGGTGGCGGAGGAGCTGCCGGGGGAGTTCTTCGGAGCCGGACAATGAGGAACACATTGACAAAGTGTTCACATTATTGGCTGATGGGTCTGCATCAGTCACTCATTCACAAGCACAAGGTCTAAATTGCAGAACCAATTAACGGCACTAATAGCCCTTGCCTGAATTAATCTTTGAGACAAAAGAGGAGAGAAGTGGAAGAGCTATTAGCAAATCAAGCTGTACCATCCCTGCTTTATTGCAGGAATCTAAGTGTCTGTATTTGGCTATTATGAACTGACTGCAATTACAGCCCTCATTTAAAATGATTAAGTGGTTATAATTATTTTTCAATTAAAACTTAGATCTTCCATTTATACAACATTGCAGGCTTCAATTAAAGTCCTTTTTCCTCCTTTTTTTTTTCTTTTTTTTTTTTTTTTTTTTTGGAGGAAAAAAGTACCACTGTGCCAAAAGACTCTTGCATCTCTTCTGGCCATTGAGAGCCAAGTAACATGGTAATAACACCTTTGTTTGCATCCCTCCTTCCCGGCCTCCTGAACTCCTGCGTGGCCAACGAGATAAACTGCCAGGCACAGCACCTGCCAAAGGTCAGGAAAAACGAGCTTGGAAAGCTCTAGGAGCCTCAAATACCCCTGAAATCAGGTAAACCCACCTGGAACGGTGGCTTAACCATTCTCAGGGCTAAGAGATGCTGTAGGAGTTACTTACAAAGGAGTTGGGGAGCTGGAGGGACTCAGTTTGTCTGGGGCTTTTGCGAAGAGTAAAACCACTGGAAAACACAGAACTGGGAGGAATGTGGCAGCAGGTGAGCTCAGGAGGAGTTCCTGCCAGGCCTGGTTTTAAACATCTGAGGAGAGAAAAGCCAAGATCTTCATATGAAGTCAAGCCAAGTGAAAAGTTTCTCTAGTTTTGATTTCAAAATGGCATTTCCATTTCTAACTGTGCTTACAAGAACAGGGAGAGGAGGGGAGAGGAGAGGAGAGGAGAGGGAAATTCGGAAAAAACGTGGTGGTCCAGCCAAAATGTATTTTCCTGTGATTTTCTTTTTTAGCAACATGTCCTCAAAAATTTATTTATTATTTTCATTACCTACATGAGGTTGAAGAGCTCTAATGGTGTTACTTGGCCATGGCTTCTGTCACCAAGGTTGACTTGACAGTGTCAGTCATCAGGTGAGAAAGGCAGCTGCCATGAAAGAGCCAGACCACACCAAAAAGTCACTCCTTCCACCGTGATGTGACCTCCAACACAGAACAGCACAGCCAGCTTTGTCCCAGACATGCTGGGCACACCAGGAAATCTGGAGAGAGAGGATGTTTTGCAATTCTGCAGGGAGGGCTGGGCGGAGGGGGTGACTCAGAGGGGCAGGGTCAGGCAGGAGGGCGCAGGCAGCAGTGTCACCCTGCTTGTCCCAACACATCACAGCAACACCCACAGCTTCCCGCTCCCAGGGTCTTCAAGGAGCAACGAGCAGCACTTTCCCTGCACGAGCTCATGAGCTCCACCACGACAGCTCTTTGGGCAAGTCCAAGCACGAGCAGCTCCTCAGGGAGGGTGAACTTCACACAACCTCTCACCTGCTTCTCTCCTGCCTGTCCCCAGGAGGAGCTGGGGGAAATGTGTGGGCAGGAGGAGCTTTGGTCCACCACAAAGAGCTCAGCAGAACTCATGAATCACTGGTTCTTTCCCTGGTTTGCATTAAGGAGCAGCCACACCAGGGCTATTGCTGGAAGATTTAGGGAAAGCCCTTTTTCCATCCACCCTCAACTCAACTCTGCAGCCTTTCATGTTTCTACCAGAGACTTCAGACTGCCCCCCACTGATGGGTCCCCAGATCAGGTGCATTCACCACGGCGTTCTGGGGGCTGCAGCACCCAGATCTGGCACCTGGACACGTGCACAGACCGAGCTGGGAGGGCTTTGGCCCACGTGTCTCCTCTGGATCATGGAATCATGGAATGGTTTGGGTTGGAAGGAACCTTAAAGCTCATCCCATTCCAGCCCCTGCCATGTGCAAGGGACACCTTCCACTGTCCCAGGGTGCTCCAAGCCCCATCCAACCTGGCCTGGAACACTTCCCCACTCTGGGCAACCAGTTCCGAGGTCTGTTGGTGTTTGGGAACAGGAGATTTGGGAATAAATCAAGTCCCTGTAGGAAGACAACCCAACGAGCTCAGGCTGGGACCCCAGACAGAGACATCTGCCAGCAAGGAAGAACAGGAGCAGGCTGCAGATCCAGGACCTTGTGTCACTGACACCATTACAAGGTAAACACCTGGGCCATTAACTGCAGTTAAATACATTCCTGAGCAGTGATTCTCCTGAAACAGCGCTTTCCAAGGAAGAATATAAGTACTGCCCAAACTCTTGTGTGTATTTAGCTTTAACTTTGTGGCTTTGAGTGACGACAAAAGTGGTGTGATCCAAACAGCGCCGGTATCCTCGATGGAGCAGGTGGGGGTGGTCCTGGGGACGAGACCCTACAACCACACAGGGCCTTTCCATAATCCACCTCTCCAGAAATGGATGCTCTTGCTGCCAGCCAGCCTTGTTTCCTTTCTTTCCTGGTTTTGGATGGACAGTTTTCCACCTGAAATAATTTCTTGATCACTTGATGTCATTCCCCCTCCTGCATTCATACACAAATATCACATGTGCCACTTTTGCTGTCTTCCTTCTGGGTGACAAGGGAATTATCCCTTCATCCCTGGAAGTGTTCCAGGCCAGGCTGGATGGGGCTTGGGGCAACCTGGTCTAGTGCAAGGTGTCTAGTGCAGGTGGTGAAGAACAAGAGGATGTTTAAGGTCCCTTCTATCCCAAACTGTTTGATGATTCTATAATGTCACTCCATGAACCATATTCTCTGATCTTGTGTTTGTTACACAATTTCAACCCTATCCAGTCTACAATTTTTTAAAATTAGTATTATTACCATATTATTTTTACTGTTATTGTTATTATTATTATTATTGTTGTTGTTGTTGTTGTTGTCATTGTCATTGTCATTGTCATTGTTATTATCATCCCTTGCCACAAACCCTCTTGTGCTGATAAACCACTGAGGGTGAATATTTAATTACTTAAAAGCCAAGAAAAGCAGAGGCTGAGGTTAAAAGTCAAGCGAAACTGCAGAATCTTGTTGTGAGACACTCAGACTTCACCGACTTCAGTGAAGGAGGACTTGCCTGGAAAAGTCCCATTTTACACACAGAAGGATTTCAGAGATGGTGCCACGCTGCTCCTCAAACATCCCAAGGCATTCTGATGCTGAATGAGAATATCATCTGAATCCCACCATCTTCATTAATTTCCATACTGGAAACAAGCCATGGAAGAGTTTTCTTCTTGTAAGAGGTAGACAGGAAGAACTAAATAAAATAAACAAATACATATTATATAAATTAAAGCATACAAATTTGATGTGGAATGGTCACCTGACAAGTCAGATCAACAGCGTTTTGGGCCACAGAGCACTGATGTTTTTCAGCTTCCATGTATTGAAGAAATCACTAATGGTTTCTCAATCCCAAGCTCTGGAAGTCGATGTTGGAAAGCTCTGGAAGCACAGAGGCTGTGGGGAGTCCGGAGCTGGAGTGTTCTGCTCACCACATCCAAGGCAGGAACAGAGCTAAGACTGAACCAGGATCAGCTGATCACAGGGATGAGGTTCCCATTCAGTGTTTTCCAGGATACAAAATGGTTTTCCCCATGGCTCACAGGAGACACAATTCTGTGTCATGGTGTCGTGCTCATCCACATGTCCTGGTGCTCTTCTTCTCCAGGATTTCCCAAAAACATGTCCTGGTTCTTTAATTCTCCAGGATTTCCCAAAAACATGTCTTGGTGCTCTACTTCTCCACCATTTCCCAAAAACATGTCCTGGCACTTTACTTCTCCATGATTTCCCAAAAACACATCCTGGTGCTTTAATTCTCCAGGATTTCCCAAAAACATGTCCTGGTGCTTTAGTTCTCCAGGGTTTCCCAAAAGCATATCCTGGCACTTTACTTCTCCATGATTTCCCAAAAACATGGCCTTTTTCAACCTCTTGGCCACCACCAAAGAAACCCCACCAGCCATCTCTGAGCTCAAATCCACTTGAGCCATCCCAGGACCAAATCCTAATCTTCAGCCTTCTTGGAAAACCTTCTCCATCCCCAAATCTCCCTTTGCAGCTTGGATTCCCACCAAAGCAAGAAGTCTGCAGAGATCCCCTGGGAGGTGATTCCTGGAGGGAAATCAGAGTGAGCACAGCCACATCCCAGCTCATCTCACCTGTCTGCAGGATCCCAGCATGGAGCAGTGTTCCTGCTCAGCCAAGAGCTCCCCAGAGGAGCAGGAATGACCCCTGCAGCTCCATCCCACCCGTGGAACGCCGCAGCCGTGAGGTGACCTACAGGAATGCCATCACGTGCCAACCCCATCATTCTTACACACAGAAATCCGTGTTAAACCTGCTCCAGCAGCAGCAGGTCGCTGTGGGGGGAGGGAGGAGGGTGATTCTTACCATCCAAAGCCCAAACAGATGGCAAATTCCTGTGTCAGGCTCTGTGGCCAGAATCGAAAGGCTCAGGCACATCTGTCACAAACAGCATTCCCAGCCTTTCCTCTCCAAGCCTTTGTTTCCTTCTCATTGCTTTGACACCAACAGATTCCCCCTGGAAATTCAGGAATTGTGCTTGCAAATAATACAGCCCCCAGCTTTCCCAGGACCTAAAGCCTGGCATTGAAGACAGCAATTCTGTCTGTCTCCAGTTGATTTGGAAAGACAAAATTTACCCTGGCAAGGCTCTCCTGCACTGGGGGACAGAAAGAGTGTGGATACTCCTCTAAATCATCCTCTTTTTAACATTATTTTCTTGTTTCCCTCTTACTTCCAAGAAAACCTGTGTGGGTGAGACTGGAGACCTCTCAAGGTGCCTTTCAGTCTGTTTTACAGGGCTCTGCATGGAGGGGAAAAACAAACAAGGAGGGGTTTTCACGAGTCTGATTTTAGGATGAATAAAAGAGGGAAGATGCAGCGTGTGAGAAGAGGGTGGATGTCCCTGCAAGGCTCCAGCAAAGTCCACTGGGGACAAGAGGCCAGGAATCAACTCTTCCACCATCCCCTGACTGAGTGAGGATTTATTTTCTCTCTCTATGTCAGCTTTCCCCACAGGCCAGGAGTTCCAAAGCCGTGGTCGTGCTTGTGCTGCAAGAGAAGGAAAAGTCCTTGCCCAGAAGGAAAAGAAGTCCTCAGCCCACCAGGGGTTGTGGCTGCAGACCCTTTGCATTGCATATCTGCATTTTAAAATCATTAGAAATGATTTTGTTGTTTTTTTTTACTAAAAGCATCATTGATGTTCCGTGTAGGTAGAAAAAATTCGCAAAGGAAAGTGTAGTTTCACTGTAGAAAAATGTATTTTCCCCTGGTTTTTGTCATGTCTGTATCCTTTGCTGCTGACTGTTGCTCCTTTGAGAAAAGCAGGTATCCTTTTTTTTTTTTTTAAATAAAATATTCAATTTTCTATTTATAAAATTCCTCAACTCAGTTTTTTAGGTAAACTTTTCTGAAAAGTCAACCAAAGTGGGGCTGGCACATAATTCCAGTAAGCAGAGCAGAGATGTGTCTCTGCAATCCCTTCAATGTGAGGCTGCCTGAACCCCCATTTCAGAGCCTTAGGGTATTTAATACACACCCCGTGCTGATTTTCCAGAAAAAAAAAAAAGAAAATAATGTCAAATTATTGTGTTTGTATCGGCCAAACCTCCCTCCTCAGGTGGGAATTTCAAGATTTGTGCAGCCTGTTCTCCTCCCAGTTACCTTCTCCCATCTCCTCCTCTTCACTGGGCAAACCAGGGTAAAACTCCAGAGGTCCCCCTGAGTTTTCCTATTCTTTTCTCCCTGTTTTCCTCTTTTTCCTCGTCATCATTTTTTCAAGTGGTGGAACTGCTAAAAACCTCCACATCCAAAGTAATGGCAAAGTTTTTTCTGCAGGGATCACTTTGACAAAAAAAGCCCCTGTAAATATTGTCCCTGGCCATATCCAGAATATTTCCAGGGTTCTGTGTTTGCAAAGCAACCCACAAACATTTGAGGAATTAATTTCCCCCTGAGGCCAGGAGGAAAGAGGAGATCCTGCAGATCCTGAGGATGGGATGTGAGCAGAGCCTCTCACTTTGTCACTGTGGGAGCAGCCTGACCCTGCATGGGGCATCTGGCTTTAAACTGATTCCAATAAAAGAGATCTCTGCGCTGTGACCTGAATACACAAAGATTTGTCATTATTTTGTCTTCTTGGGAACTGCACAATCCACTGAGGTTTCATGATTGGCAGCAGTGGTGGGAACACACCAAGCCAAGGTGGGGAAAAAGGACTTTTTATGGTGGAGAAGTGAGCACAGATTAACCCTGCAGATCCAAACTCGGGGGAAACTTCCCCAACACAAGGTTTTTGCAAAACCATCGGGTTGGCAGGGTAAAAGTGATGCCTTAGGTTTTAGCTTTTATATTTTTTAAATCCTGCATTCCCAGTGTGTAACTCTGCAGTGTCCTGCAGCCTGGGAGCTGCTGCTCTCTCATGCTGAGACAGACAGAACAAAGCCTCTCCAGGCTGCTCTCCAAGGACACCCAGCCCGGCCTAGGCCCAAAATGTGTAACCCAGCATCTTGAGAAGGGGGGCAAGCTGAGGGGAAATTCCATCATTAGCTAAAGTTTAATTGGTGACATTGGGTTGAGATGCAAATGGCCCAAAGCTATAAAAGTGTGAAGAACTCGTGACTCGGGGTCCATCTTGGGTGCAGCCTTTGGCCTGCCCAGGGTGTGCCTCTGAAGGCCTTTCAGATAAATATCCACCTTTATTCCCTTCCTCCTGTCCAGTCTCTGTTTCTGGGTTGGATTCTTTAGGCATCAAAAGCAGCAGTGTTGGAGTGCCCGTGGCAGGGAGGTGCCAGCAGCAGCCCCAGCCCTAAGGGCAGGCCAGGGGACACGAGGGACATGTGGCCCTTTCGGGTGCCTTCCCTCTGAGGACATTCCATGATTCTGTGATCTGTTCCCACCTTCCTCAAACCAAAAACCTCTCAGGCAAAAATAAGGGCGGTGGCGGCCACAGGATGGCAGCAGAAACTCAGCGATGCAGCAGCAGCAGCCCCAATTCTCACCCTGCCTGATGGACTTCCTCCAGTGCAGGCAGTAAATTGAATCATTTTATTGTCTGGAGGAAATTTCTGCGGTTTTCCAGGCAGAGCCCCGCTCTGGCGTGGGGAGGAGATGGCACAAAGATAAGGGGCGGCGGTGCCCTCGCAGCCGGGCACCCTGAGGGCACAGCGCAGGGCTGGGGTTAATTGCTGGGAGAACTCTGCTGCTTCTTCTGAGACACTGCACAAACACTGAACGCTGATTAAAAAATATTTTTGAAAAGGCTGTTAGTCCACCTTCCTCCTCCTCCTCCTCCTCCTCCTCCTCCTCCTCCTCCTCCTCCTCCTCCTCCTCCTCCTCCTCCTCCTCCTCCTCCTCCTCCTCCTCCTCCTCCTCCTCCTCCTCCTCCTCCTCATCATCATCATCACTGCTGCCTCCCCCCAAACTCTGCCCAGCCACGCTTCACACCCTCAGGCTCTCCGGCCTTTCCAGCCCATTTCAGGTGCGCTGTGCTCTTCTCCCTCTCCCCTCCTTTTTATTGACTTGTCAGCCTGAGCTGTCGCCAGTGCTGGGCAGCCCTGAACGCACAGCCAGGCACCGGGAAAGGAAAGCACCCCCAGCCGTGGCAGGGAGCAGCTCCGGGCCGCTCCATCCGTGTCGGATCTGCATTTCCAGCGTGCCTCACCACACAGGAGCGGCTGGGGCTGTGCGAGGAGTGCAGGGATGCACAGACTTCAATCGCTGCTGCTGCCTCTGCCCTGTCTCTTTGCCTGTTCTGTCCATAATGACAGTTCAGTTTTGCCTTTAAAAGGCAAATATTAGGGATTTGTGCAGGCAAAAAAGGTTGGTAACCACAGCACTATAATTGTTCAAGTTTGGGGTTTTTTTTTGTTTTCCATGTTTTGGAGACCTTGATCAACTGTCAGGGTTTGGAAAAAGAAGTAAGACGTAAGTTATGCATGCAGATATCCCATGATCATGGAATCCCGGAATGGTTTGGGTGGGAAGGGACCTTAAACTCATCCATTCCCACCCCCTGCCATGGGCAGGGACACCTTCCACTGTCCCAGGGTGCTCCAAGCCCCATCCAACCTGGCCTTGGACACTGCCAGGGATGAGGCACCCGCAGTTTCTCTGGGAACCTGTGCCAGGGAAGAATTTCCTAATGTCAAATCTCACCCTATTCTCTGCCTGTTTAAAGCTATGATCAGTCAGAAATGTGGTTTATTTGATTTTTTTACCAAATTTAACTTCTTTGTAGCATTGCCAAAAGCAGCCATGTGCTTTTCCTGAAGCCAGGTTTGGAATTTCTAGTTACAGACCTTCACCAGCCCCACTGGGGCCTCCAATGCTTCACCTAGAGACAGAAACTCTCTGTATCCAGCCCTCCCCTTCTCCAAAACATCCTCTCTTAAAGCCAGCCACTTCCCTCTGGCTCTGAGTATCCAAGTCTCCAGGTCCTACTCCCAGGGCTTTGCAGAACTGCTCAAGGAAGAGTGGGAATGGCAAAAGAGACTGGTGCAAAGATACCATTCCCATTTTCCCCAGAGGCTCTGGGTTTACCTGCAAAATTCTGGCTATCCAGATTTTACATCCAGAGCTGATTCCCAGCCTCATTTTTCCCTTCCCATTTCAATGCCTGCAGGAGCAGAGGCTGGGAAGGAGAAGATGTTCAGAATTAAACAAGTTATTCGGGCGTTTTTCCCCCTCAGCAGAGGAGTGCTGCTTCCTCCCCTCCTGGGTGGATTTTTCCCCTTTGAACTGTTTTTCTCACCTCCTTTTCCTGCTCGAGCCCTTGATTTAGAGGGAGCATTTCACTTCAGTAATTCACTGCAGGTTTTGTGAAGAGACCAAGGAAATGCTTGGGCCAGGAAGCCCAAAGCAGTGGGAAGCAGAGTGTGGGTTTCTCCAGATCTTGTGACAGCATCACGCTCTGGGTGACACCTGGGTGACACCAGACCTCAGGGGCACAAATGGGGCTGGAAAAGGGGAATACAGGAGCCAGAGCTGCTGGTTGGTCAGGTAGAGTGGCTGGAAAAAAGTCCATTTCCATTCTGACCACTCCAAACTCTCCCGCCCAGTGGGGCTGAGTAGAGCTGGAGGAGTGCTGGGGAAGGTTACTGGGGTGCAGCAGCATTGCTGAACGCCTTGGAGAGGAGAAATGCCTCGATATTTGAGAGCTGGGGGGAAGAACAAACTCCTGGCAGCTCCAGTGAGTCCAGAACAGCCCCTTGCCCACAGAGGTCACTGAATGCACCCCTGCCCAGACCCACTATTGACACCAAATCTCATTTCTCATGTCAGAGGGGTCTCCACACCCCTGGGAACTGCTGGGTTTTTCATGTTCCCCTTAAGAAAGTGCATCACACATGGTCTAAGCCTGTTTCTGTTCACCAGGAGTCCATATCTGCCTTTAACCAACATTATCATCAGCAGAAAGGCCTACACAGGAAAGGATGTAGAGCCTCAGTGGGCCGTGTCCCTGAAAAGAGCTGTCCCGGGGTGATCCCTTTGATTTGGCCCTGAGAAATCCCATCAAAAGCTGCACTAAATTGCTGGCTCGTAGGAAAATAGAAGTCATTTCATCCAGGCTTTGGGGGAGATACATCCCCCCTTCGATACAGCATCTAGCAAGGCCACAACTTAATTGTTGTTTTGTAGATGAATGTGATATCTTCCCAATATTTTTGCCAGTGGTGGGTACTTTGAGCTTCTTTTACTCGCAGGATACAAAACCAAGCAACATCATATCACTACCCAGTTACCAAGGTAACTGGAGAGAAAGATAGAAGCGTCTGGGGTTGCACACTTTGTGATCTCCCTTCATTAGCTCATTTCTTGACATCAGCTGCTTTCCCAGCTCCCTTTCTCCCTCTGCCTGCAAACCACACAAGAACTGTGAATCCAAGTCTCTTCTGAGGAAGGTGAGAGTGCCAAGAGGCAGAAAAACTGTTTGTGGGCTATTTGCCACTGGGTCTTCATGTCAGAGGACGTTTGTACAGCTGGAAAGGGGGATGGTTGGGTCACAGAGAAGGAACTGGCAGTGCAGTTGTTGTCCCTCTGCCTTGGTGGCCCCAAGTGTTGGGTCTCATACCCAAAAGACCTCCATGTCCACAAGCCAAGCCATGATGCCCACCCTTGCCCCATGCCTGGCACTAGTTCACTCTCGGGCTCATGGACATGGCCCAGCTGCCAGCTGGGATTAACTCCTGCGGGATCACAGTGTCACTGGCACTGCAGTGGAAAGGGAGGGGTGCTGACACCAGAGCCAGAGGAAAATCCAGCTGGGAATAGACCTGATAAAGGGACAGTAACAGCAACAGCTCCCTAAAAGCGGTGTTTAAAAAACACTCAGGTGATTAAAACACAACATAAATAAAATAAAACACATCCAGGAGCACATGGAGAGAGGCTCAAATGCTTCTCACAATTTGGGAACAAGGTTCCTCAGAGAGTTTTGTAACTCATCTGATGGCAAAGTGTCAAGAGAAGCTGGTAAGTTTCTAGGAAGGAATTCATTGCTCTGAGGGTGGGGAGGCTCTGGCACAGGGTGCCCAGAGAAGCTGTGGCTGCCCCTGGATCCCTGGCAGTGTCCAAGCCAGGTTGGATGGGGCTTGGAGCAGCCTGGGACAGTGGAAGGTGTCCCTGCCATGGCAGGGGTGGGACTGGATGGGCTTTAAGGTCCCTTCCAGCTCAAACCGTTCTGGGACTCTGTGACCATCCTGGTTATAGAGGGCCACCCTCCACACACCCTCTCTGGTTTTCCATCCTGCTCCCTGTTCTTAACTGCGCCAAACAGGAGGCTGAGACTCTGGAGAAACAGGGAATGTGGAGAGGACAGGGACTAAAAAAATCCAACCAAAAAAAAACCCCAAAAGCAAATGGTTAAATGAGAATTAGGGCCCTGTTCTTAACTCCTGGCATTTATAACTCGAATCACACCCAGGCAGATGTCACCAAGGCTGTGCGTGCACAGAGCTCAACCACCAGCACATGGTCACACGTGTCCCAGGCAGTGCTGGGCCAGTGCTGATGGAAAAGACATTCCTACTGCAGGAAAAGACATTCCTACTGCAGGGAAAGACATTCCTACTGCAGGAAAAGACATTCCTGCTGCAGGGGAGGCCACCAGGGAATGGGGGACACTGGAGAGGAGCCAGAGGGGGATCCTTACCTGGGGACTCCCAGCTGAGCTCCCACCCAGCTGCACGGGGATGGAAGAACAGCTCCAGCCTCTGTCACCTGCTGGAGTGCAGGGGGTCCTGGGGCTCAATTCCTCGTCCTTATCGGTGCAAGTCCCACCCTGGATGCACAGCCTGGCTGGGGTTGGTGTCCCAGGGCAGGCAGTGCTCTCAAAGGGACATTATTTACACCCAGTCGTGCTTGCCGTGGGCTGCAGGAGCTGCTGAGCCACAGGTTGCCTTGCCTGGCTCCACACCCCACCAGACATGCACTAAATACAAAATTCGTACAGAAAACAGCCAGCTACAGACAAATCAAACTCTAACTGTCTCTGCCTTTCCTGTTCTGCTCTCTCCAATCCCAAAGACACTGATGAATGTGGGAAATCTGAGGTGCAGATCTTCGGTGCCTAACACAACCACCCTTGCACACAGCTCCTTTTCACCCGGGAGTTTCCTCCTCTAGCACCTCAGTGTGCCCTCTGCGGGGGTGAATCCCCACCCTGGGGACATCGACTCCCTGCCAGCTCAGTATTCCTCGGGTGTCCCCCTCCTTTCTGTCACACTCAGCAGATTCCAGCCTCGTGCTGCCTCCTCAGCTACACCCCGATGCTTCCAGAGCCCAGGAAGGGTGTGCAAGCCAGCAAGGACCACACCACAAACGTGGGGACACAGCCCATGGAATGAAGGGAGTGGGAGCTCCAGAGGGAAAATCTGCACAACCTTCTCAGTGCCCAGGGATGAGAGGCAATGGGAAACTGATGCTCAGGAAGTTCCACCTGGATAGGAGGTAGAACTTCTTTCCTGGCAGTGCCCAGCCCTGAACAGATCCCAGAGAGCGTGTGGAGTCTCCCTCACTGGAGATATTCCAATCTGTGCCCTGTGCTCTGGGATGGCCCTGCTGGAGCAGGGAGGTGGCACCAGGTGACCACTGTGGTCCCTTCCAGCCTGGCCCGTTCTGGGATTCTGTGCATATTTCTGGAATAAGGGGTTGGATGTGTCCCAGTAGCATCTCCTGGGGGTGACAGCAAAGTGCTCACTGATCCTTAGTGGCGTCAGGGTTTTTTTGAGGGTTCATTTTTGGCAGGGTTGGTCTGGGTTGGGGACGGGCAAGAGGAGCCAGCTCCGTGCCTGTGACAAGCCCAGGGGACAAATCAGTTAATGTAGGGACCATCCGTCCTGCTCCCTCTAGGAGACACTTGAAATGCTGGATGTGCCATGGGGAAGGATTTGGAAAAGCTGGGAATGGGATAGTTCTGTTACCCCCTAGTTGATACCCAAAAACGTGTGTCATTGCTGAGCTCACTCCTTGTGTTTCGGAGCACATCAGCCCATCCCTCTGCCCACTGGGAAGAAGATGCTTCCTGGCCTGCTTTCCAACTTCTTTCTTTTAATAATGCTGCTTGTCTCCCAAGCCGTGCATTCCTGCTTTTCCATCTTTCCCTTTGAGAACGAAAACAAGGACAGGTCACTTGCCTTTTTGTACGAGCATCTCTCTGAACATCTCTGAGAGGGGGAGAGGGAGCAAAGGAAACGAACCACACAAAACAAAGTGAGGGAACATTTTTAATTGGAAGTGTTTTGTTTTCGCCAGGATTTTAACTTCGGCGAGAGCCTCACAAATACTCTCTCAGGGTCCTCTGCTGAAGGGCTTTATTCTGCCGCAGGCGCCTTTCATGGTGCAGCACAATAGCTTTTGTTTCAGAAGTGTGGGGCAATGAGGACCTTGAATGCCAGAGGTCTGTATTATATCCATAACTGTAGATTTGGATGGTGGAACGGAGGTTGGGGGGAAGGTGAGAATGAAAAATTTCTCCATTGTGTAGATGGAGTCCTTCCAGCAAACACTGGCACAATAGGAAACACATTCTTAAGAGCTGAAGCAGGCTGTGGATAAAGACTCCCTCATTTTGTACATAATGGTCCCTGTGCTTTAACCTTGTACAGCTGCTATGACACCTGCTTTTCAAAGCCTTTGTGGCAGAACAAGCAGAGCTTTGTCTGCCATACACATTCTGTGCCACACATGTTAACATTTCTCTTTTTGTATTTACTTTTGTTTCCCCCACCTTCTCTCTCCCTCTTTTTTTCCTTCTCCTNTTTTTTCTTTTTCTTTTTTTTTTTTTTTTTTTTTTTCTTTTAAACACAACAGTTATGAATGAATGGCTGAAAAGTAATTTCAGCCTTGATTCCGGTGTCGTGTCCAGTCTGGAAGTCTGCAGATATTGTAATGCAGAATAAAGGGCAGATATTAGACTGGGGAGTGCTGTGTTCCCTTTCTAGCAAAGCACCAGCCTTTGTGTCTCCTTCCTCCCTTTCCCCCCTTTCCCTCGCTTCCCATCTCTCTGGCTCTGGTTTGAAAGGACGGGCAGAACCCATCACAGCTCACCTCCCTCCAGCAGGAAGAGCTGCAGGACTCTGGCTCTGGCTCCCTCACCCCTGGGACTCCGTGGGATCTGCCTGGGATGGAGGAGGGAAGTCCAGGGCACCATTCTCACGAGGAGATGGGAAAAGTTTGTGGCACCAGAGCCCTCGAGTGGCTTTTCTTGGGCAAGGATCCGACCCTGAGTGAAACAAGCCTGCAGCACGTGGGATCTCTGGGACCTTGCCCTCCCTGTGCCATCTGCAGGGGGAGCAGGGCAAAGCCATCCTGTCCTTCTGGGTCACGTCATAGCTCCCCCATTCCCCAGATCCCTTGGCTGAGAAGGTGCTGGCTCCAGGGGGAAATGGGAATGAGAAAAACTGCTCCTGATCTGTCGAGGAATAAGGGAGTGATGACTCTGAGCAGCTAAAATCCAGATCCTGAGGTCTGACAGTGAATCATGTAATGACAAGGGAATTAATTGATGGTGCCTCTCCACGGAATTATCTGGAGTATGTGATCTGCCAATGCCTCATCCTGCAGGTCATGGATCATCTCCACGAGGATCTGAGCAGCCTGCTCTGCCAGAAGCTGTCCCTGTCCATGGCAGAAGGGTGGAATGAGATGGCCTTGAGGGTCCCTTCCAACCCAAGCCATTCTGGGATTCTCTGGTCTCTGTAGGGAGGAGGTTCTGCTCCATTTCTCTCCACAAGCTGAATCAGGACTGACAGGGGCCACCAGTGTGGGCCTGCTGCTCCTCTGAGCAGCCCAGCTCCAGCTCTGGCAGAGAATTCAAGCTGGGATGAGCTGGGATGACACTGGTAACTTTATTCTTTCATGAACTCAACAGAAACCAGAGCAGGAGCGGATGGCCAGAGGGGAAAATGAGTGATCCAAAGTTGGTTATTCCAAGCAGGATGCACTGCCCCTGGGCAGGACAAGTTAACAGGTCCAAGGAGCAGCAAAACCCTTAACAACCACCCCCGTTCAAATTATCTGGGCTTTATTATTCCATTTGTTCTTGCGGCTTGGGAGGTTTCCTTTGGTTTGTGGCTGCAAACTCAGCTCTGTTCAAAGGCAGATTCTTGAGGGATACAGGGAAACATCTTCTCCTCAGTTAACCTCCCTTCCCAGAGCATGTGGAAGGGGTGGGGAGGATCCCCAGTGATCCAGACTCTCCACCAGATTCAGCCCTTTTCCAGCACTGGTATTCCTGTGGCATGAGAAGAGACATCAATGACAGTGAGAAGCCCGGGGCGGGAGAGGTTCCCAGCTCCCAGACACTACACTTACATTTTCCTTTTTTTCAAAGGCAAAAAGAGGCCAAAATCTGAAATGAAAGGCAGAAGCCTGGCTTCTGAAATCCCTTGTTTGAGTCTCAATTTTTCATGAGAATAACCCAGACATTTATTTCATGCTTGCTTTCATTTCTAATTATTGGCGGGAAGTGCCAACCACATTCACTTGATCTTTAGCATGTTCAGACTTGCTGGGCAAAGGAAAAATCCATGGATGTATCCAGAGGACATCCACTGCCTGCAGAGTGTGAGCAGCTGGCAGGACAGCAGGCAAAAACAGCCAGAGCAGGGCTGAACCCCGAGCTTCAAATCTTGGATGCTGGGAGAGACCCAAGGGCACAAACCCTGCCTTAGAAGTGTTCAGCAGAGCTTCTGCCCAAACTGGGAGACTCAAACACAACTCTGCTGAGATCCGTGTTCTTCCTGGAACATCCCATCCCTCCATGACCTGGATCCAGGCGTTGTTGCTGTTTTAAGGGTGTTTCTCATTAAACTGGTTTGGTGTGAAGCTTGGACATGGGAACCTTCCAAGTCCAGACACCGGGAGCCGAATGTGAAATAGCTGAATGAGAATGAGGAAAAATTAGAACTGCTAAAAACCATGTATCAAGATTTTCTCACCTCCCTCAGGAGTTCTTAGCAAGGGATGCACTGGACTTGTGCTGCACAAGGGTTTGCTGGAGGAGAGGTGTGGATTTTCACAATTCATTTCAGCGTATCCGCAGCAGCAGGAATTCTTCGTTTATAAAAAGAGGGAAAAGAGCCAGAGTGGGTGCGACTCACCCGTTCAATATTCAGCCCTCCTTCGTGTCAGACCCCCACGATCAGTTCACGCCTCCATCTCTCAGCTGTTAATGGAGCAGGAGACAATTCCGGCACGGAGCCATCCGGAGCATAATCCTGCCATTTGAAAGCACATAAAGGCACTTCATAGCAGCAAGTGTCAATAGCCACTCCCCTATTGATATAACATCCCTTCCCTCCTCCATAAACTCCGGCTGGCAAAGAAAATAAACAAGGGTTAGATGAAATCTAACCCCAGCATAGCCGTAAAAGATGCTTCATAAAAAATAATAAAATAAACCAACCCACAAAAAAGTGATGTTTAATCTGCTAATTCATGCTCGGGGCCCTGCTCCTTGTTTAGGGAGCGTGTGCAGAGAGCAGCTCGGATTCGGGAGAGGGGGAGAACACAGCTCGGATCCTCCACCACCAAAGCTGCTGGGAGACCTGGCAGACACCAGATAAAAGATTTAGTGGGAAGGGGAAGGGGCTGAAGCTGAAGGAGCCCTTAATCCTCAGTCTCACTGCGAGCACTGGACATCCCTGCATCCCATGCAATGTTTGCATCCCACAGCAGCACGGCGTGGATCAGGGATGTGCTGCCAGAGGAATCTGGAAGGGAACCAAAAGCCAGCTTGCTGCAGACACACAGCTCACACTGGGGCTTGCTGCAGCCTCAGCTGGGACCCCCACTGGATCTGCCTCTCCCAACCCACCTCCCTGCCTGCGGATAATGGCAGTGAAGAAGGAAGAATTTAGGCACCTAAATCAAGAAACACAGACCACAAAATCTCTCTTTTGGCAACTGAGGATTTGTTAGCATCAAAATCCTTGCTAGAGTACGTGTGCAAGGCTGCCCCATCCCTGGCAGTGCCCAAGGCCAGGTTGAATGAGGCTTGGAGCAGCCTGGGACAGTGGGAGGTGTCCCTGCCCACGGCAGGGGTGGCACTGGATGGGCTTTGGGGTCCCTTCCAACCCAAACCATTCCATGATTCTGGGATTCTATGGAAGGGCTGGCCAGGCAGGATCCTGATGTTCTGCAAGGTGCAGAGTCCATGAGAAATACCTGAGGCAGCTCCCAGGAGTGTCTCAGGAGAAGGTCTGGCCTGCTGGGAGGAGGAGGGCTGGGCACCCCTTCCCTAATCCCATAAGTGGGCTCATCCCCCACAGTGCCCCAGCCCAGGTCACTGTGCCCAGCAGCATCCCTGAGATGTGAACACCAGCCTGGGAACCCTTAGGGATTCTAGGGAATCTGGGATCCTTAGGGCTTTTCAGATCTAGCCTCTGCCTGTCGCTCTGTGCTCCTCAGGAAAAGCACGGACCTGCAATGTTTTTGAGATTCCCAAGCTTTCCCTGCTGCCACACGACTCCCTGCCCTGGCTGCAGGAATTCTCTTGGATATCAGCCATCCATTCCACCTGGGAGAGGTCTAGTCCTCACACTGAGCTCGTGAAACCCATCCTGAAACCCACAGGGAGCAGGGGCACATGGGGCATCACCGAACTTGTGCCCTTTTCTGGGTCTGGGACTGGGATTTGAGAGAGGAGTCCAGGCTCTGGAAAATTACAGATTTTTCCAAGAATCCTTGCAGGAGTTTCATCTCCTTCCTGCCCGTCATCCTGGGCTGCTGGAAGGTTTTCAGAAGGCCTTTCCCTTTGTTTCTAGGAGCTGGGGATTTTTGGGAGGCTCCTGGTGTCCTGTATGGGTAATAGAGCATCCTGAAAGTAAAAAATAACTACCAAAAAAAAGTAAATTACTGCAAAACTGGGAAAAGGCACCTTGGATGTCCTGCTGGAGCACAAGGATGTACTTAACTTGCATGGAAGCAACCCAGGGATGTGAGGAGGGGCCTTCAGAGGCCAGGGAGGGGGTGAGGCAGCGGTGACTTGGCCGTGTCCAGTTTTTCCATGGGTCAAATGAAAGATGATTTGCAAAAAAGGAGCCCCTGATTGGTTAATGAACATCTCTCAATTTACAGCAGCAGAATGCTGGGTGCCATCAAATGCAAGCCCAAGTTAAAGCTATGACTGCTTTAATAATCAATGACTGCAGAGTATTTAAAAAAACAGCGAAGCTTTCAGGGGCTTAAGACTTATTGCTCGCATTTTCTCAGCTTTCTTAAAGAAAAAAGGGGTGTTGTAGAAAATGGTCAAATTTATCATTTATAGCAAAATATTAATGTAGCAGCAGGAGACTTGATGTGGCCATCTATCTCCAAGCATTCAGACTTCAAAGGAAGCATAAACACGAAATTAATGGTTTGTCTTGTGTAAAGGAAAAATAAATGCAAATGTAGCCTCATTAATACCAAGTGGGTGACTTCTTGGTTTATGGGGTTTGGATTGATTTTGTCAAAGGCCAATAGATTTATTAAAAATGTCTTTTAAATTTAGCATCCCTATACCCATTAGTTGAAAGAAATAAAATTCTCTGCAATCGCCGCCACCTCTCCTCCTCCTCTCCCCCCCTCCCTGGATGTTGTTTTACCTAAATAAAGTTCTTGCATTAGGACTCACTTTGCCCTGAAATATGTCTCTTGTAGGAGCCGCTATAAACGTCAGCATTTTCCCCGGCGTTGGTTTATGGGCAGAGTGAATTTTAATGGCATCGTAATCTCGCTGCAATCAATTGTGCTCCGTGGGAGGGGAAACCTCGGGGAGTGGCCATTAACCACAGCTCTGCATCACTCCAGCTCTCTGGAGCTTCCAAAGGGATTTTTTTCCTGGTTTTTTTTAATAATACCTGCTCACCAAGTGTTTGTTCTGGGCTGTTTCATCCCCTTCCCCATGGCTCCGAGTGGGCCGAGAGGATGCTCACTCCTCTCCTCAGGATGAGCTTCTGCCTGGGACACCTCACATCCATCCCCGACCCACCAGAGCGGGATGGGATGTTTTCCAGGTGTCCCAGGGATAACAATGGCAGCTGGGGGCTGCTTTGTGGCTTCACCCAATCCACCCTTGGGCAATGTGATGGTAAATCCAACCACTGGGTGACGGAGTGACTGAGCTGGTTTAACCCCTCCAATGAACCCTCTCCCAACACATTCCATCTCCTGCACCGAGGCACATCCCCAAAAACAGGCTGATGCACAGCATGGGGGTTTCTTCAGGAAAATACAAGGATAAAACCTTATAGTCCCACATCACACATTTTTGGGTGGCTGCAGGGCTCAAAGTCAGAATGCACTTCTTCAAAAATCATTTGGAAGTTGTCCCGAACCACAGTTCTTTGGTTAAAGTTGATTTGTTCAGGCCATCTTAAAGAAAGGACTTGCAAAGGTGTTGCAGTGCTCCCACGCCTGTATGGAAAAATGGGAGAGAAAGAAAGGAGAGGAGCAAGATTTGGGCCCCAATGATGTGATGGATCGAGTAAAGATGAGATGAGGAAAATGGGTGAGAACAAATCAGGACTGGGAGGGAAGAGATCTAAACTCAGAAAAGGCCTGGAAATGGGAAGTTTGAAATTCCTGTGAAGAGAGGGGATGAAATGCAAGGGGGACTTATCCCAGATCCCAGGATGGGCCAGGCTGGAAGGGACCACAGTGGTCACCTGGTGCCACCTCCCTGCTCCAGCAGGGCCATCCCAGAGCACAGGGCACAGATTGGAATATCTCCAGTGAGGGAGACTCCACACGCTCTCTGGGATCTGTTCAGGGCTGAGCACTGTCCAGGAAAGTTCTTCCTCATGTCCAGGTGGAACTCCCTGGGCTCAGTCCCTGCCCGTGGCTCTGGGGCCACTGCTGGGCCCCTGGAGCAGAGCCTGGCCCTGCTCGGAGCCCTCCCTGCACCCAGGGACACCCAGGGACAGCCAGGGACACCCAGGGACAGCCAGGGACACCCAGGGACAGACAGGGACACCCAGGGACACCCAGGGACAGCCAGGGACA
>VWZT01013242.1:206119-246745 GCA_013397055.1 Pachycephala philippinensis
AAGCAAATGGTTAAATAAGAATTAGGGCCAATCCTTCTCCCCCTCCACCAGATTTGTGTTGTCCCTCATAGGGAGAGTGGGAGAATTTGGGTCTCTGATGGAGGGAGCACTCAATTGCAGGGAATATCTGAGCGCACAAGGAATGCCAAATCCCCTAGGGGTAACCCAGCAAATTAACAGGGCTGTGTGGTAATGAAGAATTAGGTGGAACAATCCCTTATCCCGTGTCGGCTGTTTCCTAGGAAGTGTGCCTGGCGGGAGCAGTGCCCGTGGCTCCCTGGAGCCAGCTGGTCCCAAACATTCCACACCACTGGCACCCAGCTCACACCTCCCACTTCAGGCTTCGGGAAAAACACCACATTCCAGGAGTTCTGGGCACGGCACCCCCTGCACACAGCGCCAAGCACTGGGAATGGGGAGAGATGGATGCTGTGGGCATCTCAAATCTTTCAGGGATGGGGTCAGGAAAGCTGCCCCCTCCTCCTGCTGGAGCACAGGGACAGCTCCTTCCTCCTGATGGAAACTAGGAACCTGGAGGCACTGGGATTCTCCAGCCTGCTGACACAGCCATCAATCCCTGCAGGCAGCACCAAAACACCAGCCGAGAATTCCCTCATCCAGCTCGGGATGGACTCAATCTTTGGAGCCGCAGCAGGTCCAGACCTGGAGACAACAGCAGGGCTCAGCTGAGCCTGCTGGGCTGCCTCTCCCTCTCTGTGCCCTTCCAGCTCCTCTGGAGCCATGATCAGCCCTTGGAGCAGGCACTGAGCACTGGGAAGCTCCCAAACTGGTGTCTTTCATGAGGCTTTGTCTGGCTGCAGAAAGAGCCAGTAAATACCTCAGGGCTGCTGCTTCTCCTCCTTCCCCCAGTGCTCCGGGGCCATTCCCTGGTGCCCACGCTGAGAGCAGAGCATTCTGCTGCTTTTCCCTTTCTCATTTTTGCTTTCTGATAGAGCTCAGAAAAAATGACGAATTCCTGCCGTGAGTGCATTACTGCCAAATCTGCAGCATCTCTAATACTGGCTTGCAAAGTGAGAGACCTCTTGGCAGCCATGCAGTTGGACAATCCTCTGAGGGTTGTCTGCACTGCCACTGCCATGATCCTCACTGGACAGCTGGGAATGAATCCAAAGCACCAGAGCAGAGCTGCTCTGTGCTGGGAGAGATCAGTTTATGCAGCAGTCATTGCACAGGGAAGGTCACTGTATAAGAAAAACAGGATTATGGGGGGTGTTTCTTTTCCAGCCTTCAAACATCAGGAAAGGAGAAGATGAGCCATGCTTAGGGAAAATTCTCAGAATATCCCTCCTTGCCCTTTTCATGTTTTAAAGGCCCTGGAGTGCCAGGACAAGGGGGAATGCCTTCCCATGGCCAGAGGGCAGGGTTAGATGGGATACTGGGAGGCAATTCCTCCCTGTGAGGGAGGTGAGGCCCTGGCACAGGGTGCCCAGAGAAGCTGTGGCTGCTCCTGGATCCCTGGCAGTGTCCAAGGCCAGGTTGGACAGGGTTTGGAGCAGCCTGGGACAGTGGGAGGTGTCCCTGCCCATGGCAGGGGTGGCACTGGATGGGCTTTAAGGTCCCTTCCCACCCAAACCATTCTGGGATCCAATGACATCTTCGCCTCCAGGCACAGCCGGTTACCATCTTCCCCCAGTGAGCTCCTGCGATGCAGTGGAGAAGGAGCTTCAGTGGGATGGACCTTGCTGGGATGTTCTGACAGCTCTGCATGATCCCATCTCTCTGCTTCCAGCCAGGCTACACTGGAGCTTGCGCTGTGTTCCCTCTGCCCCCTCCAGGCCCCTCAAACCCCATGGAAAGGAACACTCTTGCCTGGGTGTGCTGCCTCTGCTGGTGCCTTCCCAAGGGATTCAAACGCCGTTCCTCGCCTTGCTGTGTTTGCACTGCTCCTGGAGTCCCACAAGGGTTGAGCCTGCCTCCCCTCCCTTCGAGCAGAGCAAAATCATGGTTCTCATCCAACAGCAAGTCCCAAATCCATCCCACAGACTCAGAAGAGGCTGGGTGTTCAATTAGCCGTGGCTGGTTAATTGACAAGTCTGGCAGCTTGAAGGGTTCCCTACAGCACCCCAACACACGAATGAACATTTCCCCCGTGCCGTGACATCCCACAGGCCAGGGCTGGAGGTGTTGCTCCCCTGCACACACACACATTCCCCGTGTCCCTGCCAGGCAGCCACAGACCTTCCCACCTGCTCCCAATTGTCCAAAGGGTCCCCGCACTCTTCCCGCAGCGGCAGCTCAGGAAACCAGGTCTTCCTCCTGCGTGTACCAACATGAGCCTGAGATAATAAACGAGGCCTAGAAGAAGAGAGAAATCATCAGGGCTGTTAATTTGACACTGACTCTTTTGATCTCCTCTTCAGATCATAAGGAAAGGGTAAGTGTGCTTCCTTTTAATCTTCACTCCCGCACTTTAAAGGCCTCAATAATGTTCCCACCAACCAGATCATTTTCATTTGCAACTCTAATTAATCTGTGAATAAATATGCTTCGGAGAGGTGGATTGATTTAAATGAGGGCTGTCTTTTCACCTTTAATCTATACTGCTGCATTTCTCTCTCTTGAGAAAATAGCTCCTAGCTTGCACTCTCTGCCTTTCTCCCCAAGTTCATGCAAGGCTCTTTCTCCTCTTTTTTATTATTATAAAATAATGGCTTCAGCAGGTGAATAAAAGGTTAGGCAAGTTTGACAAAAATGGGAAGCTATTCACCCTTGCTACCTTTAATCTACTGCATTCTCCTCCTAATGAGTGTAAATTACCCAAGCCATTTCACAGAGCCTTTCTCTGGCATAATACCTCCGGCAGCCCATTCTCACAAGGGCGGGTTTGTATTATTAGTATCAGTATTATCTTTAATCTTTTGTGGTGTGAAGAATGAGGACAACACACGGATCCACACCAGGCAGTGGGAGCCAGGCCCAGGGCTGTGTGAAGGAATGGGTCCTCCAGCAGGAGGATCTGGCATCCTCCAAGGATGGAAACCCACAAAAAGACGTCCAGCCTTGCAAAGTTTGGCTGAAGTCTTCTCTAAGAGTCTTTAGTGGCTTCAGCCCCAAAACCCAGCCAACTCCACAGAGAAATGGGCCAGACAAATCCCATCGCTGATGTGGACAGCCCTCAGAGGGTCCCACTTTGGGAAGGTGATGGAGCCATCTCACTCATGGGGATGTTGGGGAGTGACCCTTGGGAGAATTGAAGGAGCATCCTGCAATCATTTAGGCTGGAAAACCCTCTAAGAACATCAGTCCAAACAGGACCATCACTAAACCCTTTCCCCAAGAACCACATCCACACATTTTTTGAACACTTCCAGACACAAAATCACAAGCTCTGAGGGCAGAAGGGCTGAACAAGAAATCTAAAGTAAAACATCCCCCAGAGCCTCCAAGAAACCCCAAACCCAGGGGAGGTCTCGGAGGAAATCTTGCAGTGACCATCTCAAATTGCCAAGTTACTGAGAGGAAACCAAACAAGGGTTGTGTGCCAAGGAGAACCTCAGGAGGAGTCTCACATCTTCCCTGGTGGTCTGGAGAAGGCATTTGAGACACTTCTCCTGGAGGTACTCAAGTCAAATCAGAAGAAGATGTGAAGGACAGTTGCAAAGGGATTACAGCATATGGGATTTGGGCAGGAAAAGCACAAGGTTGGGATCAAATATCCTCAGGGAGAAGAGCAGCCGGGGCAGCCACAGAGAGGGCAGGGACTTTGCCTGCAGGTGAGCACTGCGCTGAGCTGCACTCGCAGTGGGATAAGGAAACAAACAGAACATCCAGAAGAGATCGAGGAACAGATGATCCACAAGCAAAGAAAACAAGGAATAGACAATCCCCAAGTGGTCAAGCGGACTTGAGGAATTGCCTGAGAGGCCATAGCAAGAAGCAGGATGAGAGCACTTGCTGCTTCACAGTGATGTGCCCAGCTATGGGGAGTACTGGGAACAAACTGGGAGCGTTGCCACTTTTCCATGGAAATCCCTACATCCGCTGGCCCTGATCACCCAGTGATCAGCATCAAGCCACATCCCTCACTGGCAAGAACTGATGCCACCCCTCAGCATCCACGGGCATCACCATCCCCTGCCAGCTGGGATGCAGGACAAGGAGGGCTGGACACGGCTGGGAAGCAGAACCAACCTGGGAAACTCGCTTCTCCCAAACTCAGCCAGTGCTCTGCGGAAGAAATGGAGTTTCCACATGGTCCAAGATGATAAAACATAAAAAAAAATCCTCCTGGAGCAGCACGAAAATCTTGGCTTTGCTTCAAGCAGTAGCTGGGCCGTTGAGGAGCCCAGGCCGTCGCTGAAGCTCCATCATTTCTCTCATCTCCACTGGTTCAGGTCCCCATTACTTCGATTATATTATACGTCTTCCTTTTATTTTTTACATTTGCCACTTGTGATTATTACTCTGCAGCCTAAGAATGCCTGATATTCAGAGGCTCTTTGTTTCACTCTCATTATGCACACATATATGTTCAAGGTCGCCAGTTGGTCTATTATTCAAGTGGGCACTTTTTTTTCTGGTTTCATCCCCCCCTTTCCCCAAAGAGGCTCGGTTCAAGGTCTTGCATTCTCCGCTTTCTCCCTTAAGTTTTACCATTTCTTTTCCTTAGAAAAACATTTTCCCTTGCCTCACATTCTCCAGTAGCTTCCATTCCATTCAATCCCTGCTAATAAATATATCCAAAAGCAGCCTAGGGCAGACCCCGCATCAGCTGCTGCTGCTGTTTTAAAAGAATCAAAGCAAGCTCTTTATTTCCTTCCACTCTCCAACAATTTCTTGAGTTGCAAACCAATGTACAAAGTGTTCTTGGAGGTGGCCAGGAGATTTCCAGAGCATTTGCAGCAGTGCTGATAAAATCCCAGGCTGCTCCGTGGGGATTTGGCTGATAACCACAGTGGAGCACCCTCATTCCTGCCATCAGACAGGAATTTTGGCTGCACTGCTGTCCTCCTCCTTGCAACGAGAGGTGAACCAGCAAGGGATCACCCAGCAGGCTCATGTTTAATTTTGGATGAACAAGGAAAAGATTATTTTTGCCCCCTACAAACCTATTTGTTTGTCAAGTGACATCCCCCTCAACAAATCTCCCTGTACTATCAGTCATCTCTTGTTATCCAGGTGTATTTATGTCTGTGCAGGGAAAAAACCCATGGAAATGCTCCCTGAGCCCTCCAAGGAGGGACCTCACAGCACCCACTCCCGGGAGTGAGGTGCAGCTGTCATTCCACAGCACTGCACTTTGAGACAACCATCAAAACGAGGAAATTCAGGCTGATCCACTTGGGATGGGAGTCACCAGAGCTGTCTGTGAGGTACCGAGGAGGAAAGCGCACTTTTATGTGCAGGATAAAGCTCTTGCCCCAGGGAGAGGAGCTGGTTTGAGAAGGAGAGGCCTTCCCCAGGACAGGCACTGCAGCTGCTGGGGCTCTGTGCTGCTCCAGGAATGGCACAGCCTGGTTGGGAATCACAGAAATATCCTCATAGCTCCAAAGGAAAGCTGTCAGGAAATAAAGAGGTGGGCAAAGCGTTAATGGGAGCCAGTTGCACCTCTCAGCAATCACAGAATCCCAGAATGGTTTGGGTTAGGAGGGACCTTAAAGCCCATCCCATTCCAGCCCCTGCCATGGCAGGGACACCTTCCACTGTCCCAGAGTGCTCCAAGCCCCGTCCAACCTGGCCTTGGACACTGCCAGGGATCCAGGGGCAGCCACAGCTTCTCTGGGCACCCTGTGCCAGGGCCTGCCCACCCTCACAGGGAAGAATTTCTTCCCAATATTTCATCTATCCCTGCCCTCTGGCAGTGGGAAGCCATTCCCCCTTGTCCTGTCACTGCATCCCTTGTCAATATTCTCTCTCCATGTTTCCTGGTGGCTCCTTCAGGCCCTTCAAGGCCACACTGAGGTCACCCCAGAGCTTCTCCTCTCCAGGTGAACAATGCCAGCTCTCCCAGCCTTTCCTCCCAGCAGAGCTGCTCCATCCCTCTGCTCATCCTGGAGCCTCCTCTGGGCTCTCTCCAGCAGCTCCAGCTCCTTCCTGTGCTGGGCCCCAGGGCTGGGGCAGCTCTGCAGGTGGGGTCTCACCTGAGCGGGGCCGAGGGGCAGAATCCCAGCCCCTTCCCTGCTGCCCACGCTGGGGACCAGCCCTGCATGCCCTGGGGTGGGGGCACAGGGAAGATCCCAGACCATGGGGACGATGTGCAGAGCACACCCTGTATTTATTCGTAAAGGTTTTTCCTTTCCTCGGGCTCAGCCCCACAGACCAGCTGTGTCACCTTTGTGGCACATAACCCAGAGAGCCACGTTTCATTTTCCATGGGGTCACCAAGAGCACTTTCTGAACACTGTGGACATTACTGAAGTCATGGAAGCAGGAGATGAAGTTTTCTCAGCACGTGGCTCCACCTGACACAAGAACCAGGCCAAGACAAGGAGTATTCTGCCATGTCTTATGCACATGGATGTTTTTTTCCATTTAGGAGCAGAAAGAGTTCATCTCCCATCCTCTACACCACAACATTTCTCAAGGCCCTCACGCCCCAGGCGACCCTCACCACTTGTTTTATTTATCATCTGCTCTGCCCCCTCTTTCTCTTCTCTTTCTGCTTTATTTTGTTTCTTAAATATATTTTATTTTTTTGTTTGCCAGGCTCAGTCACAGCACAAGGACATGGGGAAAGACATTCTTTCAATTCTTCGGGCATTGTGGCTGCCTGAAATGGGAAACAAGACAAAGCCAGGGAAGAAAAGCTTATTATGGGCAGCCTAGTTGGAAGAAAATGAATCACCCAAACAGATAGGTTTCAATGATCTCAGGCGAACTCCGCTCTTTATTCCGCACACCCGCGTCTAATTGTTCCAGAAAATGTTCATCTGCTTCATAATGACAGCAATAATGGAAGTTATGTGAAATAAGGAAAAAAGTTTATTCAAGGGTCTGCTTCGGAAAGTACAGCCATAATGCACTTTCTTCTGGGGATTTAATAGAATTTCCTCTCAGAGAAATTGGATGGATAACAAGTAATTATTTTAATTTGAAGACTATATGAGCTGGAAGAGTTTCTTGCCATGTGAGAGGGTTCGTGGGGTGAAAGGATGGGGCAGGCTCGTGGTGTTGGAGAAGGGACACGATGGGGAAACTCAACAGCAGCATTTGGCCTGCTGGCAACCTGTCAGGGCCCCTCCTGCTCTGCCCAGATTTCGTGGGGGGATGGAAACTGCAGCTCCAGTTTGAATTTAGGACCTAAAGCCAGACCATGACTCAAAATCCCTCCCCGAGGTCCAACTGGGCTCCCGTGCTCTCCTCGTTTGGTGAAGGGTGGCATAAGCAGGACACGTTTATGTGATTTCCCTGGGCAGGAAGAGCAGCAGGAGTTCAGGCTGGGGGAATTTCATGGCAGGCTGGAGCAGACACCTGAATCAAGACAAGCCCAGGAGGAACAGCAGAAGAACCCCAGCGTCTGCAAGGAACAGGACAAAGGAGCTCACTGAGCTTCCTAAAACGACCTCAAGACCTAAAGTGAAGTGGGAACAGCTACAATTTCCCTTGGAAACTTTGGAGCACAGAGGGAGGCAGCACCAGAGTGTGTGGATTCGAGTTCACACTCTGGTGAAAATCTCCTCTGGGGCCTGCAAGTCCATTTGGTGTTCCTCAGGTGCTGATGGTGCAGAAGGCAAAGCAGCATCCTCCTGGCACTGCAGCCCAATCAGGGTAATGGAATCCAGGAATGGTTTGGGTTGGAAGAAACTTTAAAACCCATCCAGTCCCACCCCTGCCATGGCAGGGACACCTTCCACTAGCTCAGGTTGCTCCAAGCCCCGTCCAGCCTGGCCTTGGACACTGCCAGGGATCCAGGGGCAGCCACAGCTTCTCTGAGAAGGTGTGCCAGGGCTTCATCACCCTCATGGTAAAAAACTTCTTCCTTACATCGAGTCTAAACCTCCCCTCTTTTAGTTCCAAATCATCACCCCTCATCATCCCAGGGCTCAGCTGCTGGTGAAGTCCATCAGCTCCAAGACACGATGCAAAGTGTCCCTCTAACTTAAAATCCAGGCTCTCTCAACTCTGCCTCCAGTCCCTTTCTAAGGCTGGAAATAAAGATTTAGGCCAAGTTGGGCACGCAGCAATATTTTCTGCAGCAGGGCAGCAAGGGGGTTAACGAGACAGGGAGAAAACCCTTGTTTAAACTGAAGAGATGTGAAATTGTTCCCTGTGGGAAACGTGGCGAAGTACCCGGCACGTCCCTGTGTTCCTGTCTGTCAAACAGAACCGTGCTGCAGCTTGCCGAGGAGAACATTTTGACATGAGCTCGGGCAGGAGGCAGGGCTGGAAGGCAGGATGGCTCCCATTCCACATCCTTGAGCTGCGGGGAAGGAAAGGCTCCACTCAATTCCGCAGCATCCTGAAGGACGTGACCAACTTCGAAAGCCATGAGTCATCCGACGGGAGCCAGGCAGGAGGAGAACTCCTGCAATTCAAGCTGGAATTGTGCTCAAGTGCTTCAAGAGCTGAGGCCTGTGAAAACAGGCTGGCAGGTGCAATTTTCCCCCCGGAGAAATTATAAACCTCCTCTTGTTGATTTATTTTAAGGGGAAGAAAGATTTCTATTCCATAAGGTTTTTTTTCTCTAAAGGACTCCCTGGGCTAGTCCTTGTCTTGATGTGAGGAGCAGTCAAGGAGGAAGACAGAGGATCTGCAGCAATAAGAATTTGCAGAATTTAGGGCATTCTGAAAGAGAACAAGAACAACCAGGAGAGAAAAAAAAATACATCCAGTGGGTGCCTTCCAGCTCAGTGGCATAACTTGGCTTGGGGAGGTGACTGGGGTGCACCCCTGGACTCCCCAAAACCCATTTGCTGAGCAAACCTCCCCCAAACTCTATTTCAGCTTTATCAGGCATCTGGGTGGCTCAGCAAAGATGAGCCCAGTTCCTGATGGCAGGAGGCAGCTTCTTGCTGGAAAAGCACTTGGGAAGGACCAGAAGGAAGTGTGAAACCTCTCATTTTCTTCCATCGGGGTTTTGTCTGCCTGCACCTCTCTGTTCACTGTTCCCACGTGCAGGACTTTTGAGGGAGACACAATAAAGCTCCTTGGGAAAGCTTCAGCTGGGAAACTGGTTTAAAAGTATCTGATATTTATGTTTAAAGTTGTAATACTTTAGGTTTTATAAAAGGAGCAACCTGGGCTTTCCCAGGGAATTAATTATGTGACTTCCAGTGGCATTTCAAAGAACAATTCAGGAAATAAGCTCCTGATCTCCAGCATCATTTACAGACAAGCAAAAAGCACTTCCCCCCCACCCATAATCCCGACTCATCCCAAAAGGTGTCTGTTGTCTAAATAGCGACTTTCTGCTTTAATTGGTGCCCAGTTTACCTTGGAGCAGGTGTCCCTGGAAGCACCCAGGAGTAACCTGGAAGATCTCATCAGCAAAACAGTCATCTGAGGCCAGACACTTCACACAGCAGCACCGAGGGCTGCTGAGCCTTTTATGTCAGTGCAAATTTAAGTTTAAAAAGGGTTTAACTCCCTTTTTGATTTTACTCACATGGAAAAACAAGGAGGAAGCACTTCCACAGCCACATTCCAGCTCAGCTCTGCCTCTGAAACCGCCTGCGCCGGGACGGGTGCCCTGCTGATGTGTTTTACCTCTTCGTTTGGAGCCTTAGGTAGGTGAAAGGAAGGAATTCCCCACGTCACAGGCCCTGTGCAAGCCCTCGGCTCTTGGGAAAACTACAAATGCACAAAAGGTGCTAAAGAGCTGCATGACACATTAGCACTTCAGTAATCCTGGGATAATTAACTGGGCTTGCAGGGTGAGTTGTGGTACCATCAA
The DNA here is from genome assembly GCA_013397055.1 of Pachycephala philippinensis. NCBI lineage: Eukaryota > Metazoa > Chordata > Aves > Passeriformes > Pachycephala > Pachycephala philippinensis. Next base: position 215,973 of record VWZT01013242.1, read on the forward strand.
GGAGGGCTTGAAATCACCCCAGGATCTCGGGGGGGCTGAGGGCACTATGCAAAGTGGAGGAACAAGTCTAGAATTTGGGACTGGAAAGAGCTTTTTGTAGTCTAAAAGTTCTTGGTGAGGAAATCACCGAGTGAATCCCACCATGAAATCACCGTGTGAGGGCCAGGAAGGGGATGCACTTTGACATGGAAGTCACTCGAGTGGAGAAAAGAGCAAGGAAGAACAAATAAACACCCACCTGTCTTCATCATCAGGGCACCACAATCTCAGAGCCTGTAGCCAGCCCTACTCAGTGTAGAATACCTTTTCTCTCCCTTCCCACTTAAAATAGCACCCCAACTCCTCAGGGATATGAAAGAGGGATACAAAACATCTCCTCTCAAGGCACAGAGCAGAGACCACCTCCTTCCAGGAGGGATCCACCCAGCACTAAGAACATTCTCAGCCTTCCAGAGACCCTTTTTAAAGCCCATCAGGCTCTTGATGAACTCCCTTAGCCTGTGCCAAGTGGGACCAGCTGCACCCTGCATCCTCCATCACACCCTTTGCTCAGCCCACATCAGATTCCCTTAAAGGGAGTCTACAAAAAAGCTGGGGAGGGACTTTGGACAAGGGTGACAGGATAAGGGCTTTGCACTGCCAGGGCAGGGTTAGATGGAATTTTAGGGAGGAATTGTTCCCTGTGAGGGAGGTGAGGCCCTGGCACAGGGTGCCCAGAGAAGCTGTGGCTGCCCCTGGATCCCTGGCAGTGCCCAAGGCCAGGTTGGATGGGGCTTGGAGCAGCCTGGGACAGTGGGAGGTGTCCCTGCCATGGCAGGGGTGGCACTGGGTGGGCTTTAAGGTGCCTTCCAACCCAAAGAATTTGATGATTCAGTGATTCACTGTAATGCAAAGCTTTGCTTCCTCCTGAGATATAAAACAGGTGTTTTCCAAAGGGTTTGGATGTCAGGATTGGTGAGTGAGGGGCTCGGGCATCACTTCCAAGCCTGCTCCTATTCCTGCTAATGGATGGTGAGTGTTGCAACAAATCTCTTGCTGAATTGGGACTCAGATTTGACTTCTTTAGACCATCCACGAGATTTGGCTTCTTTGGGCTGCTCTGACATCCTCCTGACGGGTCCTGATGGCTGCATGGATCCCGCACTGCCCCAGCTGCCAGGGACTCCCCGTGCCCACAACCATCACACCCACCTCCCAGGGGCCTCTGGAAAGCCTTTCCAGGTGCAGCCCTGACTCTTTTTGTTTTTTCCCCACCTGGGTTCCCCGGAGCCGGGTGCAGGAGCTCAGGGTTGGTTTTTCTGGAGGTGACTCCCATTGTTCCTTCCCCCCGGCGCGGCCAGGCCGAACGCATGGAAGGTCAGTGAGAAATGAAGCTGCTTTTATCTGCCATCTCCCACCAGCCCTAAGCTGGGTCCCCTTTTTCACACTGAGGCCTAGCCAAGCATGAAGGAAAATAATTTTACCCAATCTCTCTGCTCTAACGCGCACCAACCCCCCGCCCTCCTCTTTTCCACAACTCCCCACCAATCTAAAGGAGAAAGAATTAGAAAAAAAAAAAAAAAAAAAGCCCTTTCCACAATGAAAGCACAGCCAGATAGAAATCTTGGTGAGGCACCACTCTAAATGTGACTGCAGCTTTCAGCCTGTCCTCACTCAAATATCGCCAGCCCCACTGTTTACTCTCCTGCTATAAAAATAATAATAATAAAAAGTAGTAACCTGGTGATTACTCGTGTTCCACATAATTGCAACAGGCAGAGGAGAGAGGAGTGATTAATTTGCCTTGTGAATTATGCATTATTTCCCCGGCTCCTTCCTCCCCGCCAGCCCAGCTCACAGCACACTTCTCCAGAGCTTTATTATGTATATTTGTGGGATATTGTCACCTGTCCCGGCTCTGCTGGAGAGCTGCTGTCGGTGGTATCAGTGGAGGCTTGCTGTTTAATCCGCTATGAGCACTCCGGGTTTGTTTTCCGCGGTGGCCGGAGGAGCGGGAGGAGCAAACCCACCAAGCCAAGGCTGAGTGCTGGCCCGTGTAATTCCCAGCACCAGCTGCAGGATTTAGGGAGCCACACAAAACTTGCACAGGCGAGACGAAGGCACTCCAGGCACAGCAAGCAGGCTGCTCCTCGGGCTCTAAAATCCTGAGTGGAAGAGTTCCTTCAGCACAGCCAAACACCAAAAGTGCGCTCGTGTTTCCTTGTGGGAGCATCCCTGTGCTCCAGTTAACAATCCACAGGCCTGATGCCCTGGGGAGTGGTGTTTTCCTCTAATCAGCGCACAAACAACTCCACAGCGTTCAAAAAATAAGCAGATGTGGCGCCATGGTTAAGTGGGCATGATGGTGCTTGGTCGAAGGCGATGACCTGGAGGTGGTTTTCAGCCTTAGTGGGTCTGAGATAGTGTTTGGGTGTTCTTTGTGTCCCAGTAGATACAGCTCAGGTCGGCAAAACTCACAGCCCTGCCCAGGTGGGCCTCTTTTGGTTGGTGATGGAGGACATGGAACTCTTGTGGCAAGTCCAGAGAAGAGCCGTGAAGTTGCTGAGGGGACTGGAGCACCTCCACTATGGAGACAGGCTGGGAGAGCTGGGGCTGGGAATGGTGTGTGGAGACCTCACAGCACCCTCCAGGGTCTGAAGAGGCTGCTGGGAAGCCAGAGAGGGACTTTCCATCAGGAACTGGAATGACAGGACAAGGGGGAGTGGGTTCCAGCTGAAAGATTTAGGTGAGATACATGGAAGAGTTTCTTCCCGGTGAGGGAGGTGAGGCCCTGGCACAGGGTGCCCAGAGAAGCTGTGGCTGCCCCTGGATCCCTGGAAGTGTCCAAGGCCAGGCTGGATGGAGCTTGGAGCACCCTGGAACAGTGAAAGCTGTCCCTGCCATGGTAGGGGTGGCACTGGATGGACACTAAGGTTCCCCTCAACCCAAACCATTCTGGGATTCCATGATTTTGTGCTCCAGCCCAAGCTGCAGAAGGGGTCTGGAGAATCAACACCCTCCCCTTGGAGATGCACGAGTGCACCAGACACCAACTCTGCCTGTCAGATGACCACAGATGGTCTTCCATCCAGGAACCCCTTCTTCCCCTCCATGTCCATCATTTGAGGCCCTGAGCCAGCAGAGTACTTAAACATGTCCTTCCTTCCCAGCTTCTGCACTGCTGCTCCCAGAGGGAAGGTGGGTTTTCATCATTCCATGATTCCATGGCCCAGGTAGTTGCAAAAGTCTTTAGATTGCTTCCTGGGGTCCCTCAATCCGCAGAAACACAGCCCATATGGCAGCACCAGCTCTTCAATCTACTGGGACACCATCTCCTGCCCCCTGACTGCTAGGGCTCCCAGGAAAGGGGGATTCAGCCTCCAGCGAGGCATTCAACAGGAAAAGCTGATGTGCCCCCAGTTTTGATCCCCAGGATTTCCTGCCGAACCATGTGACAGAAACCTGCTGGGGCAAAATCCATCCCCCCGTAATAATCCTGTGGCTACAGGTGCCAGCAGCCTCTCCTGATGGTGCTCAGGGCACAGTGGTGCTTCCCAGACACCTCCTTGTTCCTCCCAAGGAGAGGCTGGAGGGACAAGGCATGGAAACCACGAGTGAACTCCTCTCTAGATCTTCCTAAGGAGATTTTAGGCGAGATCACCTACTAAGGAGAGGCTGGATACAAATTTTCAGGATCTAAAAGCTAATTAAAAGCTCAGATAAGGTCAGCTTTTCCAAAAAGCTGCTTTTGAAAAGCCCTCTGGCGCTCTCTGCTCCTTCCACACCGTCCAAAATCCCTCTCCGCCTTCCTGAAGGTGAAAGGAGCTGAGCCACGGAGGGCTGCCAACGAGGGAGCTCCCCGTGCTGGGCTGCTGGGTGGATTTGTTGCCGCTGTTTTGTGCCTGGGTGGATTTGTTCCCGCTGCTCTGTGCCCGGACGTGCAGCCCAGACAAGGGGCATTGAGTGCCCCGGGCCCCGGGGACAGCGCTGTCCTTGCGCTGCCATCAGGTGCACACAAAGCCAGGAGCCTCGGCAGGAGGAGAGCTCTGCAGCGCTGAAAGGCGATTAGCATATTCCAGGGGGAACTTTTTTGCTCAAAATGAGAATAAACAGAACTGAAGGATTACAAAACCAAACATGGAACATTACATGGAGCAATAATTGCCTCCTATTATTTCCCTGCACTCACCAAAACAGCTATTTAGACAAACAAAAGAGCAAAGAAAGGCAGAGACCAGTGCTGAAAGTTGTTTTATCTCTGCTAATCCCCACTGCTTTGATAAGTCTGTAATAGGATCATTTGGCATCTCCAAAGTGCAGCGTCTCAGGAAATTTCTCTGTGCAGGCAGGTTGTGCTCAGGTGTCCGTTCCCAGCTCCCAGACAGAGCCTGTCAGGATCTGGGCACACCGTGGAGGGAAAGAAAACTCCCCTGTATTTTTATGCATGGATACAGGGAACTTCGGGCTCCTTCTTTAGCTGGGACTGCTTCCAAATATTATTTTATTATTGTCCTATTAGTCTTGTTTTCATATTTAGTGACTAGGCTGCACAGGGCAGTGGTGGAATCACCACCCCTGGATGTGGCACGGGGGGACATGGGTTAGTGGTGAATACCAGTCCTGGGGAAAGCTCAGATTCAGTGGGTCCATTCCAACCTTATCAGTGCCATGATTCTGCTATTAGCAGTTCAGCTCATATGGATGGTCTTTGGCCACATTTGGATGCCTTTGCACGTGTTTAAAGCAGCTCATTCCACAAATGCTGCCAGTCTTTGGATTGCCACAGAAGCTGGGACCGAGGAGTGTGCCAGACCCCAGAGCTCTGCTGCTCCCCCCCAGCTGCTGGAAACAGCAACTATCAAGGTTTGTCCTGAGTCCATAGGAAGTTTTTCTCGGTTGTTTGATATTTTTAATCCTCACAGTGTCCTTTCCCTCTCCACATTATGTCGTTTTGTACCAAAGACACTCACAAAGCACATTTTCTATGTGCTCCAAGAGGTGTGAATTCCATGCTGGTTCCCAGCTGTGCTCCTTCCCATCTCCTCCCAGCAAGGACCATGTTGCCATCGCTGGTGGCAGTGTCCCACCTGCTCCCAACACACATGGCACAAGCAAGAAACTTTAATTTTCCTCCCAAACAGGTTTTTTTTTTTCCAAAGATGCAACACAGCAGAGACCCAGAGGGGTCTGTAGCAGCCTCCCAGTCAAAGCTGTGGTCTAAACTGGTGAGGACATCAAGTGTTTGGGCTTGGTTTCGTTTGCATGACTGAGCCAAGAAGAGAAATTCCTCAAGGCCAGTCCATGTCATCTGTGTCCAGCTTCATCCCCAAATTAGTTTTGCTAACACGCAGTGCTAGGAATTCACCTTTGCCTGGAATTTATCCCCACTCTCCCATTTTTTCCTTTGTTGCCTAATATTTCTGTGTGGAAGGAAATCATGCCCTGCCTCCACCAGGAGGGCAGAGATGGATACCTGGAGTTGATCTGGTGGAACGTGGGGGGTTCGGGCACTTTTTTAATGTTGGATTTAAGATCAATTTTAGCCATTATTTGCCATATCAAAGTTTATGAGCTGTGCACAGAAACTTAATTGCATCAGATTTTTCTGTCAGGAGCTATGCTTTTCTGTCAGATTTTATCTCACAACAAAGAATGGTTCATGCACTGCTGCTGGCACATAAGAATTCATGAGCAGCTGCTGGGGGATAACATTTTCTCCATCAGCTGCTGAACTTTTTACCTGTACAGAGCAGTGTTACCATTGTGCTAGCACGAGTAAGGAAGAAAACACCTGGAAACAGCCCCAAAAGGATGCTGTTGCACAGAATTAAGGTCGTACCATAACCATGCTCCATCTTAACCAATTCCCACCAAAAAAAACAGCGGTGAAAATAAACTCCTTGATTTTCTACATCACTGACGATGCTGTGCAGAGGTGGTGCCATCGCACAGTTGTTATCCCTTACACTGAGGAAAAACCTCCTCATTATGTCCTTTCCCCTTGGACACAAGCAGCTGCTCCACTAAACCTTCCAGGTATGCAGCAGAGGGGGAATAAAGCAAATATTCCATGTGGAAAGTTGTCGGTGATGGGATGATGCTGGTGCAGGAGAAGTCCTGAGTTGGGATGGGTTTGACAGCAAAACAGAGATGAACACGTGCCATGCACACAGGCAGGAAAGTTGGATTTATTGGGAAAGAATTCTCTCTACTCCTCGTGGGGTTTCCCTGGCAGTGGGAAGGGAGAAATTCCCGGGAAGGAATGTTGTCAAGAATTGGAATGGGCTGCCCAGGAACTTGGTGCGATCCCCATCTCTGGAGGGATTTAGAGCAGGTGGATGTGGCACTTGGGAACATGGGTAAGTGGTGGCTTGGAATTGCTGGGACTCAGGGATCTTAAAGGTCTTTTCCAACCTAAACTATTCCAGGATTCTGTAAGAATTCTCTTCATGTTACTCCCAGCCCAGAGCCAAAGGATCTCTGCCCTCACACCAAGCCCTGCTCAATGCAAAATGCAAATGTCAGTTCCTGCCCCAAAAACCTTCCAGTCTCATCTCCCAGGGTTGGAGAGGAGCAATTCCAGGTCTGGTTCACATTTCCAGGAGCACCGGGGCTGTTCCCAAGAGCATTTCCCTGTGGGTGTCTCGGGAGATGTGTACTGGTGACTGTTCCTATTCACAGCAATAATAAGAACTGAAATGAAATATCAGCGCCCCATCTCATTCAGCATATCTCCATTTCAAATCTGGGTTTTGTAAAGAATATTGCAAGTATAATACAGCCCCCTCAGTAACCTGCTCTGCTTTATTACACAATCCACACAAGTTTTCCATTTTTTATTGAATTGGTCACTCAGTCATACTAAACATGGCAGAAAAAGAGCAGGAAATAAAAATGAACCAATAAATAAAAGCAGGGTTTCCAAAGCTCTTCTTACTGAAAGGAAAGCTGGGGAGTTCTTCAGAGTTTATCCAGGAGAAAACCACCTTGCTTAGAATAAAATTGTGCAGTGGAACAGAAAATAAGATGTTACTGCAAATGAAATGTATTCTTTAGTGGCAAAAATTAAAGATGTCGTGGGAGATAGGCTTGGGCTGCGTCCATCTCCGCAGCTCTTCCCTGGGAATGATGACAGGATAGAAATGCATGGCCAGCCCAAGGCACCCATCCAGGGCCCGGGCAGGGCCACCTGGTCCCTCTGCCACTCGCCCATCCCTGCTCAGCCCAGAGCTTTTTAGTATGTTGGGAAAGTGAAGATGTTTAGTTTGCCGTGACATCTTATTTTCTGTTCTGCTGCACAGTGTTATTTTAACCAGAGCAGCCTGCTCCCAGATAAACCCAGAGGAGCTGAATGCCTCTGGAAAATCCTGCACTCAGATGTGTGGGAGTGTGTGAGTGCTGGGGAGAGCACAGGGCTGGGACCTGCTGGGGATCCCAGTGGTGTTGTCCTGTTGAGATCTCCATGGAGGAGGATCCATCTGTACTCATGTGAGGTTTGGAGGAGCATGAAAACGAGGATCCCTCCCTGCTGCACGTGCCTGGGGAGGAATGCTTGTCTCAATTAAACCCAGGGGTCTGTAAGGCTCTGAAGTGCCTGGGAAGAGTTTAGTGTGGTCTCCATGGGGTCTTTGTCTCATTGGGACATGCAGTGAATATTCCCTTGCTCCCAGCCAAGTGCACTGACCAGGCAAATCCAGCTGGACTGGAAAAGTGCTGTTCAAGCACCTATCACCACTTTGCCTCCTGACTGCAGCACCCTGACGTGCCCAAAGACCACCTTTGGCACGCAATGCAAGACTTCCTTCCTCTCCAGACCCTGATCCTTGGTGGGATGTTTAAGGTATCCAAAAATTAGAGGTCAGGACACGACCATGGATTTGTGCTCACCTTTGGGTTCTTGGTGTGCGTGGGAGTGTGGGATCATCTCCCAGATCCTGCTCCGTTCTTGGCCTCAGGAGCTCCTTGTGAGAAGGATTTCCTTGCTTCAACACCCACTGTGTGAAAACTGTTGTCGCGGGTTATTTGAAATGCTCAGATTTCATTGATTCTCCAGCAGTTCTTGCATTAGTTCTTCCATGGCATTTTTCCTGATTGTCTGTTCATCGTGCAGCAGCTTTTATGGGATGGTGGGACAACTGTCCACTGCATTTGGAGTAAAAAAAAAAAGAGCTCAACATTTAATTTCACCAAAATATCAAGCCCTCCTTCACACCAGGAATTAAATGGGTGTGAATTAACACTCACTCTAATTAGCATCTCCAGTTTCATAATTAGGAAATGCTCAGGCTTTAGGCCACCACTGGGTCAGCCTTGGAGTAGAAATCAGTGTCCCTCCTCAGCTTCATCTCCCTGAGTGTTCAAATTTGGTCAAAGGGCGACCAGAAGCTGTCTGGAGTTCTCCTCCCTGGCCAGCTCTGGTTCTTGGAGTGAGGAGCACCCACTGGAGAGATCTGGAGAAGTCCATGGTCCATGGCCCACCTTCTCCAGTGCCCAGCAAAGATTCAGGTGTTCCTGAAGGTGGTTTTCCAGGTTTCACGTGGCATCTAAGGACCCCTCCAGCCCACAGGCCATATTTCAATTCAGTTACAGACTGGGTCAGGAACATTTCATTGCTTCCACTGTCAAACCTAGGCAGATCCAAATTTTGGTTCTCTTCCCAGGAAAATGCAATCCTAATATCCCGATAATATTGCACGGTTTAGAACAGGATCCCCCACCTTTCTTAAACAAATGATGACAGAGATAGACAGGTCTCAAAACACAAATAAATAACTTGGGATTGGGATGGTGGGATTTGTTACCAGCCCCAAATCGAGGTCCTTGCACATCTTTCCAGCAGCTGCCTTGGTTGCATCGATTCCATCGCCTGTAGATTAAAAGCTTTGTTAAAATAAACAACGTTCACCCAACACCAGACTCTTGTCTGGGACAATGACAGAACAAATAGTCCCCTCCAGGCACGCTTTGAAGTCCTGACGTCCTCAAAGTCCCTAAACAAGACGTAAAAATCTTCCTTGAACAGTCTTTCTTAGCTAACACAACCTAAGCTGCCTGGAATATGACCTCCATCACAGCTGGCTCCCAGCATCTCCACTTCTTTTTTGTTTAACTGGGGTTTTCTTTGGCCAGCTCCAAACTGGAAACATTCTGTATTCTTAGGGAAAGGATTCCTGCTTACCCCACACGTCAGGTCAAACTTTCCCATTAACACAGACAGGTTTTCTTCCCTACTGTTGGTAATTTATTTTAAGTTTCACTTGCTCCTCACTCAGTGTTTGCAATTTAAATGGGAAACTTTTCATTCAGAAAGACCAAAAGGAAACATTTACTCTTCCTGGGTGTTTCCTCCCAGACTTTTTTAGAAATACCAGCGAAAGCTTACAAGTATTTCTGGTCAACCAAATGACTCAGAAGTGTTGACTTCTTTCACCACCTGTAGCCATCCAACCACATCATCTGCACTTCTTCCCTTGGCAGTAGAGCCTACTGGCTCCACCATGGGACAGTTTGTCCTCTCCAAAAAACAGGGTCTGGGAGTGTGGAGCTGAAGCTGTAGCAGCTCTTCAGTGGGATGTGGAAAAGCCCAGCCAGCCATTCTCAGCCAATCTTACTTTGCAACAACAGCAGGTAAAGAAATGTGTCCTTCCGTGGTGCAATTCACCTGGAAACACCAGACTCTCCTTCCCTTCTCATCGCCAACCCACAGAGGTTATAAATCCACCCCCAGTTTTGTGATCAGCACCACCTCATTGTTGAAAAGGAGGTGGAGGTGGCCCCTGGGTGTGAAGTGACCTCTTGTTGGGCAAGCAGAAATGCACCATGGAAAGCACAGACCCACACAAAAGTGATTGGGTTCTTTGGGAACAGAGGAAAACACTCAGCAAGGTGATTTTTGTGTGGCCTGGTCAGCTGTGGCAGGAGAAGACCCAGTGCTGTGGCTTCATGTGGGATATCCTGAGTTACCAGGGAGTCTTTCTGCACGGCACTGAACAACAGCAGCAGGAAATCCAGCTGCTGCTTGTGTGCCCACACATCTGCCTGATTATCCTGATGGGTTTCAGGAGAGTCCTGCTTTCCCCTCTCATCCCAGGAGCTGTGGGATGGCATGGGAATTGAGGGCAGCATGTCCCACAGGCTCCATTTCACTTGGGTCTTCTGGACACCTCTTTGTTCACCTCTGTGCCCCATTGCAGGAGGAAGTTCAGCCCTTTCAGAACAGCTTCTGGACAGTATTTATGTTTTTCCAAAGGCAAACACTGCTGGAGACAGTTACCACGTGGCAGATCTTTGTGAGTGTCCCTCAAAAGCTACAATTAATATTAATGGCAAATCAAACACCATCCATGAGAGTCACTCTGGTGTGACAGGCTCAATTTCCAGCCTATGGCACCTTCCCATTCAGCACCTTAATACGGAGCTGACCTTTCCAACAGCTCCAGGAACGAGATCGGCCCAGCAGGATGAATAATGGAAGAGATGAGGGTCACCCAGTTGTCTGCAGTGGTCACCAGGGAAGGTGTGGCTGTGGGTGGCTGAGGTCACACCAGCCTGGCTGTGTCCCCTTCAGCTCCCCGTGACCCCCAGGGCAGCCCAGGGTGAGGCAGGAACCCTTCCTGGCTCCGGTTCCCCTCCAGGTCTCAACTCACCTGCGGGTCCTGGCAGCTCAGAGCAGCAAAGGGAACTTGTCCTGAGTCCCAGGCACGAAAACACCGCAGAGCAAGGCCATGAGGAGGTCACCGGGGCTTCTCCAGGGGTCTCGTTAGAGTTGTCCAACAGAAGCAGGACAGAGCCTCTGCATGCCAAGGAAAAACATATATTTTGAGGAAAGGAGGAGGATGTGGAGCTCTGGAAGCCTCCCTCACAAGCTGCTCTGGTGGAAGGATGTGCTTTCCACAGCAATGCTTGCTGAGGACACAGCCCTGGAGCCTTCCCTCCCAGGCTGGTGCAGCCCTGGCTGTGCCATGCTGCCTCCTGCCTTGTTGTGTTACCTGGTCTCACTGCGAAAGCAGGAGTTTGTTCCTCCATATCCTCGGGAAGCACTATTTCACGGAATGTCGAGGGATGAGGCTGCCCTGAAGCCCCACAGTGGGAGCTGGAGGGCACAGGGCAGAGTTTGCTCAAAGGACTGAGTGTCTGACATCTTTATTGTTAATAAGCCAGTAGATCTACTCAGTGTCTCTAAACATGGGGGCATTTGTGGGAATGGGACAAGAGGGAGGCAGAGGTTCCAGCACTTATCCCCCGCTATGGAAAGCTTGCTGAAGGTGAGAACTAGAGAGGTGGAGGACCCAAACTCCAAAATTGTAATGACCCATCATCCATCCTGCCCGCACCAACCACATCAACTTTCTCCTCAAGCAGTCTGCCAGGGAAGAGGAGGCTCTTCATTATCCTCCTTGCTCCCTCCCCCACACCCCCCCGCAGGAGAAGAAACAGAGGAGAGATAATGCTTGAAAAACCACTAGGAAAAAAAAATAATAATAATACAGAGCTGTCTCCAAAGAGCTGCTTTCCTTGTGTGGCAGGCGCCTCCTGGATTAACCTTTTGTATATGCAGAAATGGGGAATGAATAATTGAGCAGCGCAGGCATCGCAGCGCTCCCGTCCCGCACACGGCTCCACGGCTGCCTCACAGAACCCTCTCCAACGGAGCCCTTTAATTGAGATGGATACAGGGGGAGGCAAAGACAACAGGCATTGCTCGCCTCACATGTGCAAACGTAAATCTGTCATCAAAATTATCCACAGCAGCAAACCCGGGGTGTATCCAGTGGGTCTCACCAACGCGCACGGATGGTGCTGCAGGAGGGGAAGGGATCCTCCCCGAGCTCAGTCCGCCAGCACAGTCCAGGAAGAAGCTGGATAGTTCCTTCCAAACATCCTGATCCTGATAGTGAGATTCCTTCTCACAGATCCAAGAGCAAGATGAGCTCTGAGCAACCTGGGCTGGTGGAAGGTGTCCCTACCCATGGCAGCAATGAGCTGGATGAGGTCCTGCCAACCCAGGCCATTCTATGATTCTGTGGTTCCATGTTGACCTCAGTCCTTTCTTTTCCCTGGCCAAGACACATCACCAAGGAATATTGCCTTAGCCCCCGGCAAGAACTCATTCCCTGTCCACACCAAAGTGCTTGCAATGGAAGACCTGGGAGAGCACAAAGTCAACCCTGGGAGAGGATAATCCAGAAGAGACAAAGTGAGTGAAGGCTGGAGACACTGGAGAAGGAGAAAGCTTTCTTTGGAGTTCCTGTTCCACTGGAATTGCCTCATATACTGTGGCACAGATCATCCCATGCCACCAGGATCAGCCTTTGGGCTGACAAATTGCACGGGGGTGATTTTCACCTTCCTTGCTTTCCTGAAGAGGGGGAATGAACCACGAATAGACTGCCCCTCTGGTGGTCCCACACTGCCCCTGTGGCTCCATACCGGGCACTGGCACAGCGGTGTCAAGTCTGTTCATGCCAAGCCATCACAGTTTTAGGGTCCCAAGGCTCTGGCACAGGAGTGTGGGGTTTGGCTGCCTTCCTTATCCCAGTAATTGCAGAGGCCATGCCTGAGCAAACCCAGCACAAGTGTTCAGGAGGAGGTGTCAGGGTTGTATTTAGGAAGCATCACAAATCCCCATTTGTCTGAGTTCAGTGTCACCACTTTGCAGATGAGTGTGGAAGGAGGGCAGAGAGACCTGTGCTATCCCTTCCTCCACAGTTTTCCCTTCAGGAAACCTCAGGTGTGTGCCTGCAGGATTGGAAGCTGCACACCTGAGCATGGATCTCACCACCACAGCAGCTTTGCCCTGTAGCCCTTCAGGCCCTGGTGGCCTGGGCTTTCCTCAGGGTGCACAGGAGATCCAGCTCTGAGCAGATTCTCTGCCCTGGCCCCTACAGGACAAGCAGTGCCTTTCCCACTGTTTCAGGAAGGTCCTTTCCCAGTGCAATTGTGTGTGATCCCCTCTTGATTGAGCTGTACACACACATAGGGGTTGACACATGCTGCTTCCTGTCCCAAGAGACTCAGAAGCTCCTGGCATGTTCTTCAGTACCATGGGGACACATCTGTGACAACATCTTTAACCCTGTGAGGCCTCTAACCCTGTGGCACCCTGGTTTTTTCACACCTTAACAGAGCTCCTTTGGAGATGGCAGTCAGGGATGATCCCTCAGCCTCACAGCCTCTCCTCTCTGCTCCATTCCTCACCTGTCCCTTGGGAAGCATCCGTGGGGCCCATCGGTGTGTGCAAGCCTGGTGCTTGTGTACACAACCCTCCCAAATCCTCTGGCGGGCAGTTAGAGGGCCGTGGAAGCAGGATGTGAGCACTGACCCGGGATGTGGATGTGGTGAATTCCTGAGCAGCTGCCTCCTCATGTCCAGCTGGTGCATGTGTAAAGGACAGCTCTGGAAGGACCACGAACATGGAAGAAGCTGGTCTTGATAAAAGCCAAAGTGTTTCTACTTCTTCTTCTTGTCCATGAATTCTTGGCCCAGTCAGGTCAAGGGAGAGAGCTTGTCATGACAGCTGGGTACACCCTGAACACAGGTGGGAGGAGGGAGAAAGCTTCTCCAGGGCCAGATCCTCATGGACAAGGTCTAGTAAAGGTATGGGAAGCTTTACCAGCTGAGAAGGATCTACAACATTGGGCTTACCCAGACAGCCCTCAGCATTACTGGGTTATTCCCCTTTGGAAGTGATGCCTTAGGTTTTAACTTTTATATTGTTCAAATCCTGCATTCCCAGTGTGTAACTCTGCAGTGTCCTGCAGCCTGGGAGCTGCTGCTCTCTCATGCTGAGACAGACAGAACAAAGCCTCTCCAGGCTGCTCTCCAAGGACACCCAGCCCGGCCTAGGCCCAAAATGTGTAACCCAGCATCTTGAGAAGGGGGGCAAGCTGAGGGCAAATTCCATCATTAGCTAAAGTTTAATTGGTGAAATTGGGTTGAGATGCAAATGGAGCAAAGCTCTAAAAGTGTGAAGAACTCGTGACTCGGGGTCCATCTTGGCTGCAGCCTTTGGCCTGCCCAGGGTGTGCCTCTGAAGGCCTTTCAAATAAATATCCACCTTTATTCCCTTCCTCCTGTCCAGTCTCTGTTTCTAGGTTGGCCTCTTTAGGCATCAGAAGCAGCAGCACTCACATGCTCATACACCACATGCTGAGTGTGAGGCAGATTCATCCACCAGCTGCTGAAGGCTGGTTGAGTCCCCAAAGCCTTGGTCCTTACAACACAGGAGCTGTGCTGAAGGTAAAGATGGGTGAAACACGAACTCCTCCTGCTGCTTGGACTCATTCCAGCCAGGAGAGAGTGGCCAGATAAAGTCTTCACCATCCAGCTGGAATTGTTTATTTTTCGCTCCCAATATTTGTCATTTCTGTGGTGACAAGTCCCTCTTCACCAGTGTCAACTCATTAGACCTGGTAATGACAAGTCCTGCTCTTTGTCTAATGAATTCTTCTAATCCCCATTGCCATCACAATCTGTTTACCCTTCAAAATGCCTATAATGGTTTCATCTGCCTCTAGTTCCCTTTTCTTTGGTCAACATGGCTGGGATTTACCTTCATAATTCTTTATTTCTAGAATTAGCATGGACGTAGATGACAGAAAAGGGAGAGATAGCACATAAACACAGAACTTCTGCCAAAGGTTTTTTGCTGGCCCACCAAGCTCACGGACTTGCTTTCCACCTCTGCAAATAAGAGCCAAAATCCTGGTGTGAGTCACAGCTGAGCCAGGCCAGGCAGCCTTTGTTTGACTCTCCAGGTATCTGCTGGGGACTTCCTGGGTCAATTTAGGGTGTTGCAAACAAGCAGTTCCATTTACTCTGAAGGAGTATTTGCCCTCCATGTGGAGGGTTGATGCCAACCAGGGAGCAAGGCAAAGAGTTTGATTGCACCTCTGCCTCCCCAGGGACAGCATCACTTGGGGAAAAGCATGAGCTGGTTTCTATCCTGTCCACAGCCCACAGAAAAGAGGCTGCAGCCTTAAGTTGCAGCAAGGGTGGTGTAACTGCACATCTGGGACTGTGGTTATGGGTCCTGCTCCCTTTCTCCTGCCCCAGAACACAGGACTGGTCCCTCCTCTGTCCCCTCCCCTCTGAGCACAGTTTTAGGTCAGGCTGTCAGAGCGCCGGGGCCGCTCAGACCTTCCCATCCTAAAGAGGCCCTGTGCAATTTCATCACCCCCTGCAATGTCAAACTGCAGCTTGCTCTCATCCATCCTTTTCCTCCCAGGACTGCCCAGCCCCTCCCTCCCCAGCACCGCTGGAGCAAGCTTCCTAAGGTGAATTAACCACATTAAATTTGTCTGTGTTATCTGCACTACCCTGGTGTCGGTTCAGGCGAGGATGATGGATATGGTCCTAACCCGACAGAAATTAGGGAAGTTCACACTGTGTTTTAATAGCAAATGCAGTGATTTGACAGTGAATAATGGAGCTGGTCAGGTTCTATTAGTGGCAGATTAGGCCATAATTCAATCTCAAACCTTGCTGTTTTAAGCCTTTCTCACAGACTGTATTAAACCTGACCCAGGTCTGAGGAGGCAGAATGGAAGTGCTCCGTACACGGGGGGCGGATTACATCCCACAGGGACCAGGGGACAAAGCTGCAGCGGGATCCCGGGGGACCACGGTGGCAGCTCAGCCTGGGATCTCCAATTCCAGCGCTCAAACTCACCCATCTGAGATACAACCAGGCTGGAAAATTCTTTCAAGGGGACAGCACCACGTGGGGCTGCACCCACTGGAGAGGGGGCACAGCCGCACTCAGCTGGAATTCCAGGCTGGAAGAACTGGGAATGCAGCACAGAGGAGGGACACACAGGGCTGGAGGGGGAGGATCCAGGGGGTCCATCCCAGGAAGGGTACCAGGAGAGGGATGGAGACAATGGAGACCTGTGTGCCTTGGTGGAGGGTGCTGAGTGCCGGCGCTGAAGGAAAGCACCTCCGTGAATATTGGTGCTTCACAGGCTTCCAGGGAGAATGCAGGACACAAGGAAGTGCCCCACGGCACGGAGAGACAGAAAACCAGGGTTTTTTCAGCAGTGGGGAGTCAAGGAAGGGTTTCATGGCATAGCTGAGCACTGCAGCCCCTGGCTGCCATCCCATAAGTCGTTCTGATGTAATTTCCCTGTGGATGACTTCCTGCAGCTCTTCCTTACCTCATTCCTACAAGCTCTGGCTGTAGAGTGTTTCCATCCCCTTTTCAAGCCCCAGGCCTGCATTTCAAGGCCTGTTTTCCGAGTTTCCTCCCCCGTGGGCCTGCCCTGCCTGGGTTCTGTTTGCTGAATGAGAGTGTGATTGGGTACCTGACACGGGGCTGTGTTTTCTGATTGAGAGGAGAATGCTGAATTACTTTAGCAATCATTTATTGAGTACCTAAGATACAGAAAACCTCGCAGAGATAACAGTGTCCTGCAGATTAAATCCTCCATTAGAGAGGCCTCACTCAGTAGTTAGGCTTGTAAACATTTTCCCATCAGTTTTCCCTCAGCCTCCCACCCCCATGCTGCAAGCTGAGAGAGCAGGCAAGACTTCTGAGCATCTTCTCATTGCAAGACACCACAGAGCCCAAAATAGCCGTGAAATCACTGTCCTGCCTCCCACCAGGCAGAAATCTCCCCATCAGCAGCCTCTCCCAACACCCCTGTGGGGCTTTGGCTGCCTCTGGTGCTGCAGCAACTTTTAGTCACTGGATGCCCAGGCTGGTGGGGTTTGGTGGCGGGCACAGGATCAGGACTGTCACCTCAGAGGGACACAGCCACAGACACCCTGAGGTGACATTTTGCTTCTCTGCTGCTCTTGTGATGTCCAGAATCTCCTGTGTCCTCTCTGACCTCCTCACCAGGAGCTTTCCCTGGGACAGCTTTTGAAATTCCTTTGCTCTGAGCTTCAAGGCAAACTGGAACCTCTGCAGCAACACGCTGGAGACAGAAAAGCACAGACACTGTAAAGCAGTGGCACAGGCAGATACAGAGCAGCAGTCAGCAGGGTTTATTTACACTGAACCACAGTTCCTGCTCTTTTAGCTCATTGGCACATTTGGGGTCTATATCTTGCAGCTCCTGAGTGCAGAAGATAATTTCCACCTGGACAAGGCAGCCCCAGGCTACCAACACCCAGAAACTGCTGGCCTTGGCAGAAAGGATGACGTCCATTTGCCATGAGCCACCTCTTCTGGTTTGTGAGAGAGCCAGGACCCCAAGGGAGCCCCTGGGAGACACTGGCCCCGACAAGAGACAGCAGCAGAGCTTCCAGTACCTCTGGAAGGGGAGAGGGCCAGGATAGATGATCTGTGGAGCTGGAAAGGGCTGCTGAGACCCACCAGGGAAGCAGAGCAGCCGTGTCTGCTTGGAGGCCCTGTGCTGGCAGCAGCTGCAGCCCCTCACTGCAGTAGAAGAAGCAGAAGACAAGTTGGAGATTGAGATTTTCCCAGGGAACTGATGGAGTGAAGGCAAAGGGGTGGACAGCTTCCAAGAGAATTGATGGAGGTACCGTCAGTCTCCCCAGACACAACAGGGGTGGTTGAAATCCCTCCAGGAGGTTATTCCCACATCTTATTTACCTCTGCCTTTTGGGCTGCAAGGGCCGGGGGTGCTTTGCTGTTTCCCAGCCAGGACTTGTACACGTCTCCCTGTGGAAATGCAGAGGGCAGGGATCCTGCTCCAGGACACAGAAACCCCTCTGCACCTCTGGCCCTCCAGGCAGCCCTGGGAAGCCTTTTTGCTCCTCTGTGCAAGAGCAGCAGCACTCCACGGAGCGCTTTGACACCAGCCGGTGACAAGTGTGGCACGAGGGCTGGCTCCTGTGACTGATCTGGGAAAGGTTCCCCGGGGTGCCCACGCTGCAGCTCATCAGCTGCTGCCTCCTAATTGAACCTCTCCAGGAGGCTCTCAGCACGGAGGGGCTGCAATTACTCACCTGGCACAGACAGCAGCACTAATGAAGGTGGGTCAGAGCCCTCACTGCTCGTGGAACTCAG
This sequence comes from Pachycephala philippinensis, assembly GCA_013397055.1. Classification (NCBI taxonomy): domain Eukaryota; kingdom Metazoa; phylum Chordata; class Aves; order Passeriformes; genus Pachycephala; species Pachycephala philippinensis. Next base: position 233,926 of record VWZT01013242.1, read on the forward strand.
GCGTCCTCACCTGTGCTTCCTGCAGAGCCACAGGCCTTGGGTTTATTTTAAGACCACCTTATGGCTCTTACAACAGTGCAGGGAATCTTCCCTGGAGGAGCTTCCTGGAGCAGTGGGAATGAATCCCTCACCTTGATACCTAAAGAGGCCAACCTAGAAACAGAGACTGGACAGGAGGAAGGGAATAAAGGTGGATATTTATTTGAAAGGCCTTCAGAGGCACACCCTGGGCAGGCCAAAGGCTGCAGCCAAGATGGACCCCGAGTCACGAGTTCTTCACACTTTTATAGCTTTGCTCCATTTGCATCTCAACCCAATTTCACCAATTAAACTTTAGCTAATGATGGAATTTCCCCTCAGCTTGCCCCCCTTCTCAAGATGCTGGGTTACACATTTTGGGCCTAGGCCGGGCTGGGTGTCCTTGGAGAGCAGCCTGGAGAGGCTTTGTTCTGTCTGTCTCAGCATGAGAGAGCAGCAGCTCCCAGGCTGCAGGACACTGCAGAGGTACACACTGGGAATGCAGGATTGGAAACATATAAAAGCTAAAACCTAAGGCATCAGCCTCACACAGAGCACCACAGGCTCTGCAGGCTTTTCCTATTTCCCAAGTGCTGCCAGTGCCCTCTGAGAGCAGGAGATGCAGCAGTTCGAGAGGCCCATCCAACCAGATTCCCTCTGAGGCTGTCACAGAGCACCTTCAGCTGAGCTTCCTTCCCCTCTGGAGTCCCGTGCTGGGACAGCCAAAGGCTGTAGGAATCAGACCAGTCTGGGGAGGCTGCTTTTGTGGTGTTTCCTTGACTCTTGTCAGCATCACCAGCCCTGGCCAACACCTCCATTTGTATCTGTGAACCCACAGAATCTCAGGGTGGCTTGGGTTGGAAGGGACCTTAAAGCTCATCCAGTTCCACCCCCTGCCATGGGCAAGGATGCCTTCCACTATCCCAGGCTGCTCCAAGCCACATCCAACACTTCCAGGGATGAAGCAGGCCCAGTTTCTCTGGCCAGCCTGTGCCAGAGCCAGAGGTGTGGGTGCCCTCAGCAGCCACCCTCCAGCAGTGACCAGGAGCCACCACAAGAGCAGCCAGCCCCAGGGACTCCCTGCATGTGTCCTGCTGGGCTTTTCCATGTGGGAACCTCATGATGGTCCCCTTGGGTGCCAACACTGCCCATCACTCCCTAAATGTGCTTCCAAGGCTCTGTCACCCTCTGGATGCAGAGGTGGAATCCCTGGGCCTGTTGGGGATGACAACACCTGTCCTGTCCTGGTGGTTTCCATACAGCACGTGCCAAATTACCTAAATAATGTCCCAACCATGCCTGTCAATAACGGTGTGGTGAGGTGGGAGCTGGAATTCCATCCTCCAGACAGCCATTCCATAAGGGAGAGAAAGGGACATGCTCTCTGGAATGCTGTGCATTGAAGAGCATTTGTACAGTTAAACCCAGCCTTAGAACACCTAAACATTTCTGTCATGGTCTCAGTGGGACTCTGGAGTCCAAATGGGAGCTCTGGGAGACTGCAAAGGCAGGAGGTGGGACAAAAAATACCCATTGTATATCTTAGACTGCTCTGTCGCTGGTGTAAAGCAGCTTGGACAAACCAACAGGTCAGCGTGCAGCAGCTCCCAAGACATCCAACCAAGCATCTCCCATGCTTCCCCTGAGCCAGAACCTCCCTGAGGACACAACTCCACCTGAGACCTGAGCATTCCCAAAGGCAGCAAGAGGAGGCTTTTTGCATCATGCTTCCATGGCTCTTTTTGGGGCTCTCCAGCTCTGTCGCCTCCTCGTACCTCAAGAACCTGGGAAAAGAGGGGAGAGATGAAAAGTACATTCTTAACGCTGGCCATAAACGTGTCCCTGAGATTGGTATGGAGGCAGTCAGTGATGATGCCAGGGTAAAATTCCGTATTTGCAGTGGCAGCAGCAGGGAGGGCAACGTGGCAGGAATTTTTTGGCACCCCTGATGAGAATCCGTAACATCCTCAGCAGGAGCGCTGCAATTCCTGCTGCTGTTTCCCAACGTTGCAGCAAATGCAGGGCTGTTGTAGCCTAACGTGTGTCAGGGGTCAACTGTATAGCCAGGAAAAAGTGGGATAGGGAACCTAAACTTCCTGCTGCTGTCACCTCTGGAGTATGTGTAAGTCTGCTGGGAAGGCAAAGGAACACAAGGACTGGTAGGATACCATCCGGTAGATTGGGGTTTGGAGGAATAGGCTGGAAAATAACCTCTGGAATGCAAGCGTTGCCTTCTGCAGAACTGTGCCCGCACACCTCTTCCTGGATTAGTTTTTAGTTTCAGCTTTTAATTGATCCAGCAGATGCTGCAGGGTTGGAGCAGGTGGGGTTCGTGGTGCTTCTTCTCCCTTAAATCTGGAGCCTCCCTACGCGAGTGCAGGTGGCAGCCCCAACACACCTCCATAAATAACAGGCAGTGCTGCTGCTTTAAAACTGATGGAAATTGGAAGTCAAGGTTTTTCATTGAAACCTGGGTGTTTTTCCCCATGTGAAAATGTTCGCATTGTCCCCATGTGAAGTTTTCAGTCTTAAGCAGCTGTGAGCAAAGAACAAATGAAGTAAAGGAGAGTCTGGTGGGCTGGGGAAGAGGGAGATCTCCTGATCTCCTGAGCTCCAGGTCCATGTGGGCACTCAGAGTTCTGTGGGGACATTAAACGAGCTGAATCCTGAGCCAGGATTGTACTACAGTAAATGACACCTGGAAGTACTCATGGAGGGACATGGACAATCTCAGGGTCCATCGCTGTGGCCAAATACACTGACTTGGAAAAGGTGGAGCTTCCCCCTCCTTCTTCCCACTTCTGCTCTACGGGGAAAAAGGGTCGTCTCTGGAAACGCTCACGCTGAGGGGGCCAGACCTCAAAAACCAGGGGAAGTAAAAGGTTTAACATCAGCACACAAAACCATCGGGACAGACACGCTCCTCACCACACTGGCACTGCAGGAGGAAGTCACAAAGCAGAGCAGACTTGGGAGCACTTCCCAGGAAAATCTGCAACACAACTCTCCCATCCATGAAATGGGAACAATGATACTGCTCCCACAGCTATAGGACACAAAAAGTGCAAAGGGAATAATTGTAAATTTGGAGAAAATTAGGCATTTAGTGTCCAGAGTCAGTCCCATGTATTGGCAAAGTCCATAAATCCCCAAAAGATTGAAGGTGTGACAATATCAAAAGGTTGCTGAGAAATCACCTGTTCCTCTGCTTCAAGGTTCGTACTCAAGAGATTTTTTTCCCTGGCTGCAGAGACAATATTTCATAGAGTGGGGATACCTGGAGTCAGTCCTCTTGGGACTCGGAGTGAGAAAAAAGGAATCATGTTCAGTGCACTGAAGCATTTCATAACTGAGCTTCAGAGAAAGTCAATCCCAACTGTTTACTCAGCACCAGGAGAGTTTGGGGTGCACATGGGTGGTCCAGGCCAGCTGTGCCATGCCCAGAGGTGACCTGTATTGGTGTTAATGACTCCAAAAACCTCAGTGCCCCTTCTCACTAAAGCAAATCAAAGACCACACAGCAAATAAAAGATTTTGAAGAGCATTCTGATTTTAAACTGAATTACTCCAAGTTGAGGGCAGCAACAGCAATCCTCATTCTCAATATAGACATGAAAAGTTAAATCTGTAGGATGATACCAAAATCATTTGTGTGTTGCACTGATCACTCAGAAGCAGAAACCATCCCTTTGACTGCCAAATATTTCCTGGGAAGATCAGAATTCCCTACCAAAACACTCTCTCCATCAAACATCGAAGACAAACAACAAACGCTGGGGCTGTTCAGCTGGAAAGGAGAAAATGTGGAGACCTCAGGGCACCTTCCAGCATCTGAAGGGGCCACAAGGAGGCTGGAGAGGGATTCTTCATCAGGAGCTGGAGTCACAGGGCAAGGAGGGATGGATCAAACTGAAAGAAGGGAAATTCGGGTCAGAGAGACACGAGAAATCCTTCCCTGTGAGGGAGGTGAGGCCCTGGCACAGGTGCCCAGAGAAGCTGTGGCTCCCCCTGGATCCCTGGAAGTGTCCAAGGCCAGGCTGGATGGGACTTGGAGCACCCTGGGACAGTGGAAGGTGTCCCTGCCCATGGCAGGGAGTGGAATGAGATGAGTCCTCCCAACCCAAATCATTCTGTGATCCTCTAATTCTGTTACTTGAGCCAACCACCCTCATGATTACAAACAAAAGTCTCTCTCCTGAGCCCTTCACCCTTTTTTCACCTTCTGAGGAGCTCTGTCCCCTGCCTGGGTGAAAACCATCTGCAGGGAACAGTTCCCTAACGCCAGCAAGGAACCCGGGCGCAGTCAGAGGGGAGGATCCGCAGTGCCAAACCCGAAGCCTCAGAGAGCAGCACAATTATGCTCTTTACTGGTGCAGCTCCAGCAGGATCCAGACAAACCACGGGCAAGCCCAGAGTAATTTTATCCTGATATGCCTGTCTAAACCGCAGATAGCTCTTCAGGAGGGTTCTCCCTCACTTGTTAATTTAACGCTTGATATATAGGAAAAATTAGAATTAAAATGTGCCCGGCTGCTTCCTTCATTCCTGATTCCATTTAGAAATATCTCACATCTTGCCACAAAAATGAACTAAACTGCTTGGAGACGTTTTAGAGCCTGTGTTTTATTTTTAGACAGGTCTGTGTGATTTAGGATCCTAAACTCCAATGAAGTTTACACAGATCTGATCACCACATTTAAATCCCAGCTCCGGCATGGAAGGAGAGAAAGGTCTCCGCTGTTTGTATCAAGGGGTGGTTTGGGGTGGAAGGGAGCTTCATGACCATCTCATTCCACCCCCTGCCATGGGCAGGGACACCTTCCACTGTCCCAGGCTGCTCCAAGCCCTGTCCAACCCAGCCTTGGGCACTTCCAGGGGCAGCCACAGCTTCTCTGGGCAAGCTCTTGGAAGACCACAAGGATGTGTGGACCTGTGAAAGACAATCAGCCAGGCAGGGCTGAATCCCAGAGGACAAAGAGCTGGAGTCAGGTTTAACAGGTGACTTTCTCGAGACTTTAGGCTTTAGCACCCAAAGCGTGCTGCTCCTCCCGCCATGGGGACAGCAAGGAAAGGAAACCAGATCCTTGCCTAAGCCACTGAGAGCCTTCCTCCCGCTTCTCCAAGGCTCTCCAAGCAGCAGCCACGTGCATGTGATGCCGTGGAGAAGATGCCTGAAGAGGCAGAGGCAGTTCTGAGCTCCACTGCACGCTTCTGCAAGAGAAGGCAAGGACTAGACTGGACCCTCGTTAATCCCAGGAGATGGAGACCGTGGGACCACGGGAGCGAGTGGGAGCTCCCACGTCTGCGCCGTGAGGGAGTGCGGATCCTTCACAGACCCTTCTGGGATTTCTCACTAAAAACTGAATTCTTGGGCTGTGCATGAAACAAAAGAAACGTGAGGCTTAAAGCATTATGCAAGAACCCCAGAAGTGGCCACAGGTCAACACTGTGCCACCAGAGAGGTGAATTCCAGGATACCTACAGCCCTCTCCGCTGCTTTGTTTTTCCCGTGGCCCACAAAACGAATGGAGATGTTTCAGCTTGGAGAGCCCAGAGTGGAGATGGTGGGTGAGGAACGAAATCCGTCCCTTTTGATATCCACGGAGTTAAGCATTTGTGAGAAAATATGTTCTCTGCACTCATAGGGAGGGGAAAGACGTAAGGAAGAAGGGAAGAAAAATGGGGGAAAAGATAATGAGAAAGTTCTGGTTTTAATCCCCATGAGCCAAGTGCAGAGGATGGAGCCTGAACAGAGATTTTCTGCCCGAAACACAGGGTAGACTGTGAGGTTTGGCTGCTTTTCCAGGAAAGCTTTGCAGAAAGCTGTCACCCAGTGCCTCCCAATAAAGCACAGAGATCACAGGACAGGCAATATCCTGGGAGATGTGCAGAAGGACAATGATCAGGGAACACTTTGTTGTCAAAACCTTGCATTTCAAAAAGGAAGGACTGGTGATAATTCTAGGTTGGGAAGACAAAAAAAAATGTTGGGGCAGATATGTCAAAAATCTGGGTCAATCAGGTGATTAATTGATCAGCTGATCAAGTGTTTGATCAATAAAAGAGAGAGCACTGTGCCAAGGACTGGAACGAGGAAGGTGATAAAAGGAAGGGACAAAGGCCAGGAGAAATCCATTTGAGGAATGCCCAAATCATCTACAATACCTTTTCTCCAATAAACAGCAACACATTTAAATCTTGCAGCATTCCCTAATTATTCTGGACATAAGCCCGGAGTGCTGCTTGCCCTCGGCAGCACGAACTTGTCCATGAAATGCCCACCTTCAGGAGCACAGAAAGTTCTCTCTATTTATGAGGCAGACACACATTTATTGGGGCTGGTGTGTGCCCTGTGCAGGAGGAGAGCTGCTACCTCTACATGAATTTATTGACGGTAATTTCGGTCTGACCAAGTATTTCCTTCCCTGGATAGGTAAATGATCGATGGATGCCGCCATCCGAGCACCCTGGGAGCTGGGCAGGGTGGCACATTAATATCCAAGGAATGAGGATCAGGTCTGGGTGCTGGTGCTGCTGCAGGGAACTGGAGGCTCCCCAGCTTGCCACAGCACAGATGGACTCGGCTGCAAAGGTCTGCATCCTTCAATATGGAGAGGGGGAAAGAAGTTTTCCAGGAGGAAACCTAAGCCGGCACCAGAACCAGCACTGAGTGATCATCATGAGGGTGAGCAATTAATGATCAATCCAAAACCTGCACTTGTTTCCTTTCTCCAGCACAAAATGAGGCCAGGTTGTTGGAAGTCCACTGGCCTCTCTGCACAGAACCGAACGCGATCCGTGGGAAACGCAACACCCGAGCAGAAATTCCCGCCTTTGCCTGGCTCCAAGGCCAAATTGCAAAAAGCAGATGCTCAAAGCACCAGTGTTCGCCCAAAGGGTGCTGCCAGGGTACCTCGAGTGGGTACCCACGAGGGGATGCACTCCTGGGGTGGGCACTGACTCCGCCTCAGTTCCCGCTCCGGTCTCTCCCGAGGGACCCCGGGGAACTGGGGTTCCTCCGGCTCTGTTGCCATTCACCCCGGCACAAGGGAACCTCCTGCCTCACACCAGACACCACAACCAGACCAGGCTCACAGACACCAAGCTCCAAAGTAAAGCAAGACAATTTGCAATAAAAAAAACCCCAATACTTGTAAATACATCCGCCCTCATGCACAGCACCAGTCAATCAGAGAGTCAGGGAATCACAGAACGGCTTGGGTTGGAAAGGATCCTAAGGATCATCTCAATCCAATCTCCTGCCATGGGCAGGGACACACCCTGTTAAAAAAATAAACCCTCAAAAGGATCTTACACTTCAGGAGTTAAACACAACAAAAGGTCCGACCTGCCCACGGCCAACAGCGTTTCCACCAAGCTCCTCTTGCAAAATTAGCACCACCTCAGCTTCCTCAGCTTCCTTACAATTCAATCTTGACAGTTTCAAGGAGAATTGAAAGTTTCGCAGCCAGGGGGTCTCTCATTCTTCTTTTTTCTTTCTTTCTCTGCTCCATCACAGCACCCAGGAGGTTTTCCTGGTGGCGGTGTAGAAAGCGTATTTTCGTTCCTGGGTGAAGAGGGGAAGCAAACAGGAACCTGTGTTACACTCCAAGACAGGGCTGATTAATTTGCAGTTAACATCCACTCGCTTCATTATCCCTTCATCGGAGCCTGACAAATGTGCAAACAACAATGAAAAATAGAAATTAATAGGAGTATTAGCACTGCATGCAACCTGCTATAGATTTAATCCCCACAACAGAACATATGGATGTGTTACACCTTCTTTCTTTGTAATGACCTCGTACCCACCCTCCTGTCCTTGGGCACAAATCTATTTAAATTCAAAGAGATCTATTTATATACACATGTGTGTGTGTGTGTCCGTGTCTACCCGTATGCATGGTGGAGGGGAAGGTTTGCTCATCACTTATCAGCTGAGGCTGGGAAAAGCACTTGGACTAAACTCAAGCACCTGGACGATTTGACTTTCTGTTCCCAATGTCTCAGCCAGAGAAGGGACCTGTGGGGCCCTGTCCCCACTCAGCTCCACACGGAAGGGGGAGGATCGACCCAGGCTGGGCGCAGAGAGAAACACCCTGATGCCACTAAGCACCCACCCATCGTCCTGTCCCCGAGAGACAAGGCATCAGGGCGCCTCTTCTCCTCCTTATTCTAATTTGTACCTCCTTTCCATGGTGTTTGATGCTTGACTGCTCAACTCAGAAGGTGCTTTCCACCAGGACATCACGGAGATCTCGCGGAGGAGCTGTGTTTCAGTGGGAAGCGGATGCTCTCCCATTTTTCTGTAGGTGTCTCCTCCAGCCCTGCTGCTATTTGAACAGGAATGTGTGGGCTGGGAGGCCAAGAGGTGAGTAAAAAGTTATATTAAAGCATGTTTGTGCCAAACCTCTGTAGTCCCTCGAGCCAGGCGATGTCACCGCAACAGAGCGAAAATCCACAGTGGGGAGTTGCCCAGGTGTTTGTATATCCTCCAGGAAAACCTGAGGATCTGGAAGGAAACAGGGAATTTCAATCACTGCTACTTTTCTCGCTGAAATCCCCTTGAAAGAAATGCTATTGAAAGAGCTCCTCATCTACCCTTCAAGGTGACCTGCAAATGAGGAAAAATGGGTTTGTGGCCTTATTTTTGGCTGAGTTACGAAGGCCTGGAAAGTTGGCAGGGATTCGCAGCAACACTGGGATTTAATTTTCTTTTTCTCTCTTTTTCTTTTTTTTTTTTTCTGCTAGAAATGTAGTTCTTGTCTTGCCTGGCACTCTGTGGGCAAAGAAAGAACCCGTGAAATCCAACCATGACAGGGGACTGACACTGGTACATCCGAGAGAAGGACACACAGTCACACCAGCTCCTGGTTTTCCTCCAAACGAGGAGAGAGAATACTTTTGGCTGCAGGAGGGTTATTTCTGGGTAGGAGAGAAAGCATTTGTTTGGCTTCTGTTGGCCTCTATTTAACTCGGTGATCTAAGGAAATCTTGGGTGAAAGTAAGGCTCTGATAAAGATCTAATTCCCTTTCTTCTTTCAGTGCCTGCTGGGGGAATTCCCATGTAAGTAGGGCTGGAAGGAGTAGAAGGAGAGGGGAAAAACCCTTGTCTATGTCAGGGAAAAAAAAACTGACTCACGCTAATAGCTCACAGGGAAGGAAGGAGGCAAACATTAAAATGCCTACACGGAAATTTGAAGAAATTAGAAGCAATTAAATACTCTAAATCAGAGGAGTCTCACCTTGCTAAGGAAGAAAACCTGGATGTGGCAGCCAAAAGATAAACCAGGAAAAGTAAAACTTGGGCAGGCAGGGAGCAGGGACAGTGTTCAAACCGGGGCGGGTTTGGTTTGTAAAGCTCTGCCAGGGAAGGGGACACTGGCCTTCAGGGCCACCGCCACGGAGCGCATCACCGACGGGCGATACGGGACCCCAGCTCATCGCCCACACCAGTGATGGGCATCACCCCTGTGCCACCCGGCTGTCCTCAGAGGTGGCAGCCAGCCCCCGTGGCTGCCCCCAGCCTCCCCACGCCGCTGGCCAGTGCCACCCCCGGAGCCTCGCGGGTGACGAGTGGCAGCAGTGCATTTTCTGTCTCACGCGCTTATTCCAAAGCCAAAAGAGCTGAAAATATTTGAGCCGCCAGCGACCTGACCCTGCTCTCCTGGACACCCAAAAGGTTTTGCCATTGTCACTCGCAGGGAGGGGCTGAGCTCTGGTGGCACCACCTCTGCCCACGCCGGGCAAACGGCAGCAGTGCCACCCTCCGAGAGAGGGGACAACAGCCAGGGCACAGCAAAAACCTCTTGCTGCCTTCAAACTGTTTTTCCCTACTCACAGCACCACAACACAACAGCCTGGTCTGCACTTCCCTAGGAATGGAGATCCCTGGTTTTCCAGGGGCCTTGTGGGGTTAGAGAGATCGGACACCAAACCTGCCACCAACCGAGAAATTTGCACTGGGATGGTCTAAACCATTGTCCACAGCTGTGAGACAAAGAAGTAAAAATATCTGATTTAACTGAATTTCATTTTTGTTTTGATTTTTTAATTATTGCTGTTGAGAGGAGGTGTCCATCATCCCTTACTCCGGAAGCCCTCACTTATTTCCACACCAATCTGACGACATTTTTCACAAATCTAAACTTTTCCTGCTGAAAACCAGGAGGCTGCATCCTGGCTTGGAGCTCCAGAAAAGCAGTGACAGCAAAAGGCAGGACCTGGCTGCTCCCAGAGTCTCCTACAAGGGGGCTTCTTCACCGAGTGGTCCCAGTTCCTCAAGCTTTGCCCTCTCCATGCAAAGCCTGAGAAATGTGAGGATACAAAACAACCACGGGAAGAGCTCCTGGGACGGGAGGCTGAGGAAGAAGGGTTGAGGGGAGCACCAGGCAGAGCCCACTGGTGCCCATTTATCCCCTGGACACGCAGATCACTGTGTGGCTGTGCTAATTTCACACAGACATCATTTGGGAAAGCCAAAATAAAGCAATTTACTCACCAGCCCTGGCACCAACGCCACGCAGGAATTCCATGAGCACAGTGGAGGAGTCGGGAGACAGCGCTAAGGAAAGAGCTGGGGAGCAGCTGAACCCCATTCCCCGTGGGCCAGGAGCTGGGGTGTCATCCAGAACGAGAGAAAAAACAAATTAAGCAGCACCCTGAAAATTGTTCAAATGGGTCATTAGACAAAAGTGCAGGACACAGCCCAGACAGGATGGGACCACACTGGAATTCGAGCAGGAACGAGGTTATGAGTCCCCGCCAGGTCAATGGAGCGGGGAGCCAGGCTGGGCCTGGCCTTCTCTGTTGAGAACCACAACAGCAGCGAGATCCTCCAAAAAGCACAAGTCCCAAATCAAAAGTCAAGCCACTATGAAAGGAAAGACATGAACAAGATCTAAAACTCTGCTCTGCAGAGGTATTAAGATGTTGGAACTAAACCTGCCTGATTCCCGCTAGTGGTTGCATTTTAAGGAAACCTTTTAAAAGGATTATCTTCAGGAACTCTCTTTCAACAGCCTTCCCTTTAAGAGTCCTTCATGGTGATAGCACTATTAATTATGCTATGTGATATGATTATGTATTTCTTCGGGTCCGGGTTGGAAACAGGAGGCAGGGGAACATCTGCGGGTGTCACTTCCAACACGGAGCCTGGCAGCTCCGGCCTTTTATGTGGAGCGCGGGTGTGTGGGCTCTGAGCAGGGCAGGCACCCACGAGGCGCCGGGCTCTGCAGTGCCACCAGCCCGTGGGACCGGGGGGGATCACCCGTGCCTTTACTCGCACGGGGAGTTTTGGAAAAGGCTGGTGAGGACCCCCCGAGCGCCGGCTGGAGCTCTCCAAAAGCAGCCGCCAGGAAAATTCTGTGCGGATCTATATCCGTATCTGGCTGGAGATAAAGACGTATATTTTTATCTATATATACAGAGGCATTTCCAAATCTGGCTGTCTCTCTATTTACCTGCTAGTAACAAGAAAAAAGCGACTTCTTATACAGCTCTTGCCACTGTGTTTAAAGCAGAAAAAGAAGTTTTTCCGCATCCCTCCGCTCCCAGCCTCGGCAAAGGTGTCCGGGAAGTGACGGATGGTTTGGCAGCCTCTGTCCTTGGGCCCACGGCTCATCCTCCCCGGAGCCATTCCTGTGAGGAAAGGCCATCACACCGAGAGCACAGGGAGAGGGAAGTCACCTCTGTCCCCACCTCACGCCCGGCGAGGCAGAGCCACGGGAAGAGCTCGCCCAGGTGGGGTTGCTTTGGTACTTGGAGATGTCGGCCGAGAGGTTTAGGTTTGCTCTCCGGCCACTCTCCTGCAAGGGAATTTGGAGCTCAGCTCCAGGCACCATCCAAAATGCAAACAAATACAGACGTGGTGGCCTTCGGGTTTGGGAGGCTGGAGGCCGCCGGGCTGAGCCGTGCCCTGTGCTTTGTGCATGGCCGAGCTCGCGCCAGAGAGCACCCAAAATACGGGCACCCACCATCCACCGCCATGGGTGCCCCAGCCCTCCCGAAGGACGCGTGCTGACAACTTAGGGAAATATTTCATGTTTAAATCCAGATGTTCTGCTCCAATTCAGAGCCTCTGCATGGGCTCGGGTGTCGTATATATTGTGCATATCTACAGCATACGCAGGCTGGGTGGATGGTTAAATCTGGGGCCGTGGATATATGAATGCTGTAAATAGCTGTACAATATGTGTATATTTTATTTTAGAGGCAGAGAATGAGCTGTTGGTATCACACAAGCACAGGGACGCAGCACATACATGTTGAGCACACAAACCCTGCTCTCTGTACATTATATATATACATATAGACACATCTCTAACACCTATACTGCAGATATTATTTGTAGATATACACTGACTTTTTTTTTTCCAACTAAACCATTTTCTTTTTCACGTTGCTAATTTACTCAAAGTCTGGAACATAAAAGAGGAGCTGGGGAGAGGAGAAGGGAAACTTCGCTTTACCTACTCCAGCTGAATCTCATATCATTTCTTTTTTTTAAGGAAACTTCATTGTATATTCCAGAAAAGTATATTGGTGGGGTAGGTTTACCAGAGGCAGAGAGAATGTGCAGGGAGTGAGAAAGTGAATTGATGGATGGATGGTTAAATGAATATAAATGAACTGATACCTTTACAGGAAAATAACATTTTTTTTCTTTTTTTTTTTTATTCTATAGATCAGTGGGTTTTGTATCTGTAATTCTTTCATATCAGCAAAGAGGAAATAAACTCCCATGTAAATCATTTTCCCCCCATCTGGAAGCATATTAAAAGCATGCCTTTTTTTTTTTTTT
>VWZT01013242.1:273406-291260 GCA_013397055.1 Pachycephala philippinensis
TTTTTCTTTTTTCCCGGAGTGTATCACTGGCTATTGTCCTTATCAAACAAAGCCCTTTCATCAGAGGTTCTTTAACACACTTTATTTCTCTTTTATTTTGCTTTGAAATAAGCCGGGCAACAATTAATTTCAGAGAGAGAGAGAGAGAAAGAGAATTCAACAAGGATCTATTACTACTCTCGGCTTCTATTGCTGTAATGAAAATCTATTTCCTTTCCCTTTTGTGTCCCATATAATTTAATGCCCATTTTATTAATGGTCTGAAATAATTACGGAACCTTTTGTGATTCTCAAGTATGTTTCATTTAATTGTGCAATAAACGCCTAATCTCTTCCTCCATCTGAAGCTATTATGGCATTAAAATTAACAATTATGCAGCAATGCGCCCGGGTCCATAGAAATCACTCCAGATAACTAGACATATATAAATCATTCATGAGAACAATTTCTGAAAAGAGACGAAGGGAGAGAAGAAAAAAAAATTGTGTTGAGAATGACATTGGGAAGCCAAGGGCCTGGTCTCTAAGAAGATAGCAACACCTTAAAAAAATCTTTTTTCTTCTTTTTTTTTCCCCCTTTTTTGTTATTATTATTTTACTAATTGTGTTCGGTGGCACATCTACCCCCCCTCCATTAGCCTGACAGATATTTTCAGAATTAATTAACTGTTAGCTCAGAGGATAAATTGTTCATTATCAATTTTTCCCCCCTTCCTTCTTTCTTTCTTTCCCTTTATAGTTTTTTTTTTTCTCCTTTTTCTCCCCTCTCTTTCAGGCCAGCAATTACACTCTCCGCCTTTCACTGGCAGGTCCTGTTCTGTAGGAGGTAATCCAAATGGGGAAAGTGCTTTTTCTTTCAACCCTATTCACTGGTGCTCTTCTCCCTTTTGTGGGATTTAATAACCATGGCTGATAGGCGCGCCGTGGACAGAGAGGTTAAGTTTGTTGTCTCAGCACTTTGTCGACAGAGGATGGCTCCAGCATCCTGCAGCCTCTCCAGCCCTTCCGTCATCCCCTCCGCTCTTTAATTGCCGCTCCTTTAATTGGCGTTGGAGCCCTGCTCTGCACGTCTTGGCCACCCGAGGAATGAGGTCTGGGGTGGCTCCAGCCAGGAGAGTGAGGGGACAGAGCCCTGTGTCCACCCGGAGCAGAGAATCACAGCGTGGTTAAGGTTGGAAAAGTCCTCCAAGATCATTGAGTCTGACCATTCTCCCAGTGCTGCCAAAGCCACCTCTAACCCACGTCCCCAAGTGCCACCTCCTTTTAAATCACACGCCTTTAAATCCCTCCAGGGGCAATGATTCCAGCACTGCCCTGGGCAGCCTGCTGCCATCCCTGACTGCTCTTTCAGTGAAGAAGTTTCCCCCAATATCTAATCTAAGTCTCCTCTGGTGCAACTTGAGGCTGCATCCTCTTGTCCTATCAACAGCATCTCCAGGTGACAGGATGGGACAAGAGGACAGCGGCCCACTCCTGGCTGCCATCCCCTACAAGCTGTGGGTCCCTGTTGCCATTTCTCAAATCCTTGTCACAGCAGTGCTAATATCAGCTCCTGATACTGTCACATCCTTCTTCGGTCCCACCTAAACTTGGGCATCAGCTGGTCACTCCTGCCCTGCTGATAGAGCCATCATATCTGCATTTCTGAGGACCCCAGGGGAGCAAATTGTACCTTTAATATTTGGTTTTGTAGATGATTCACTTCAGAACGTACATTACTGGAAGTGGAGAAGAGATGTTGAGTCCAGCCCTCCTGATCCATCCCTGGAAGTGTTCCAGGCCAGGCTGGAAGGGGCATGGAGCAACCTGGTCTATAGAAGATGTCCCTGCCCATGGCAGAGGGTGGAACAAGATGAGCTTTAAGGTCGCCTCCACCCCTAACCATTTTATGCCACTGTGTTGACCCAGGAAAGCAGCAGCTGCCTTCATCCCTGCTGCTGGCATCCTCTCCCAGGTCTGACAAGCCCACTGGCTTGGTGGTCATCCTTCATATTTATAAGTTTTTTTGTACCATCTTTGTTCATCTTCCCCGACAACCTGAACTAAACTTCCTCCTGAGGAGCAGCTCCATCTCTGCTCTCTGGGACCAGGGACAGGACACAGGGAATGGCTGGAGCTGGGTCAGAAGAGGGTCAGGTTGGATCTCAGGGAAAGGTTCTTCTCCCAGAGGGTGCTGGGCACTGCCCGGGCTCCCCAGGGAATGGGCACGGCCCCGAGGCTGCCAGAGCTCCAGGAGCGTTTGGACACCGCTCCCAGGGATGCCCAGGGTGGGAATGTTGGGGTGTCTGTGCAGGGCCAGGAGCTGGACTCTGATCATTGTGTGTTTCTTCCAACCATATCTATTTCATTTTTTCTCTTAATGCATTGTCTGTTGTGGAAATATAACTGGAGTTTTGAAAATGTTGGATGATGCTCTGCACCTCATGAAACATGGATCAAGAACATGACTTCAGAATGGCACATCCATGGTTAAAGTTCATATCCAGGTACAGGTTTGACCAACAACTTCAATTAATCACGTTGAATAATAGCAGCACATTAGAAATGAGAGAGAGCACTGAGAAGAAAATCCATAATCAGTGAGATCAGGAGGGAAACAGACTCTATCAAGCACTACAATGAGCACGGTTCCAAAGATGATTAGTAAAATTAAAATCCCAAATTCACCCAATGACCTGCCTTCTTTCAGGCCAATGGAGGAAGTCACACTTCATTTTTGGTATCTTTTCTATCTAAAGGATCATTTTTCTGATTAGGTCAAAAAGCTGAACCCTACTGGCAGATGATTATTGGGACCTCTTTGGGGCAGCGTTGTGAATTCACTGTTTGGAAACGATCTTTGGCTCTGTAATGAATAGAAGTGGAGGGGGAAACTCTTTTGTACCACCACCTTGAGCAAGGGAGTCTCCAAAATCAGACATTTCCCTGCTTGGTCCATTGCTGGGTGAGCACAGCAGGCTCCACCCTTGTTGAACAACCATCCCAGCAGGTCACAGGTTTTGGAATGGACTCTCTCCATGTTTTGGCTCTCAATGAAGGCTTCTCTTGGGCTCTGGCATCCTCAGGGTCACAAATTCACAGGTCAGTTCACCTCAAAGTTGACACCAACAGCTGCCCCACAAAACACCTTTAGGGACTCCCCCAGCGATTGGCCACTGCTCCCATAATGGAGCCTGGGGGGGACACCCACGGATCCTTGTGGATGGGGAATTTGAAGCTAAGAGGGGTTGTCTCCAGGTGGGTGCTTCCCACCTCCCTGAGCAGCATCACAGGAGCAGCCTGCAGTGGATCCCATTGGTGCTGGACTCAGTGATCACTGGGCATTCCTTCCAGCTCAGGATATTCCATGATTCCGTGGCTCTTCGGTGGCAGGTTCCTGCAGTGCTGGCCATTGGCTGGAAGACCGCAGTGCCAGGATTTGGGAAGTGCCACAGGCGCAGCTGGCAAAGACTGAGTGCCAGGGCAGCCTCCCAGTTTATACCTTTTCCTCCTGCCTTGGCATCAGGTGTGTTCATGTAAGTGCAGGAGAGAGAGATTAAAACGTGTCCTTTCAATAAAGACGTTATTTCCACCTCATTTAGATTTTCCTGTTCTTAATGTACTTCATCGTTCCAGTTCATTTTATCCAAGTGTTTTAAAAAGCTCTCCTCTTCTATTTCTCCCTGGTGAGGATGATTAAGATAGAACAGGAATAATCTGCATGTTTCCAAACTTTGCTGCCTGTCTGGAATTAAATCACAGCTGCAATGAGGAGAGGGAAGAGAGGAGTGGGGAGTCGAGTGCTCAGAGCCAGGAAAGAACAAAAAATCATGTCTGTGAATGCCACAGGCAACAGTTTCAGTGCACAGCCCACGCTTGGCCTTCAGGAGGTGACCACAGTCCAAATTACCTGGGAGACAGCTGGCAGCCTGTGCTGTGCCCTCACCTGTAACGCTGTTTATTCCCTGGAAATGCTGGCACAGAAATCGAGTCCCTGTCCGTGCTGGAAATACCAGTGAAGAGTCCTGTGACAGAAACAGGATTCCTTGTCAGTCCTCCTGTTGCCTTCAGGAAACCCCCACCCACACATTTTCGCTCCATGCAGTGTTTTATCCGACATCAGGGCAGCGCTGAGGGGATGGAGCAGGTGTGCAGGGCAGGAGGAACGTGTCACTGGTGGACGGGACACGCTTCTCCTGCTGGATCACACCGACGTTGTGTGATTCATGTCTGAGATGGAAAAGAGGAGAGGACCACCCAGCCCCTAGGACCTGCCAGCTCTGAGGATGGTGTCCAAGAAGCTCAGAAATGGAAAATGAAGCCTCCCGCTCATCCCCGTTGGATGGCAGCTCCCAGCTTGGGTTTGTGACATGGTGAGGAACAGCAGTTCAGCTTAGGACCAGTTGCCTCCAGCACTCCATCCCCCAGTTTTGAACAGACTCCATGAAGCGCTACAGTTTGGGGGTCATCAAACAGAGCTCCTGCCTAGATACTAAAATCCCCGTGGCTTTTCACAGACCATTTTTACCCAAAAATCCAAAGCTGCAGGAAATGCATTTCCTTGCTTGGCTTAAACAATAAGAAGCTGTAGCTGCCCCATCCCTGGAAGTGTCCAAGGCCAGGCTGGACGAGGCTTGGAGCAACCTGGGCTAGGGGAAGGTGTCCCTGCCCATGGGAGGGAGTGGAACGAGATGGGCTTTAAGGTCCCTGCCAACCCAAACCATTCTGAGATTCTGTTCCACGATTCTAACACTGTTGGAACCGGGGAAGAGCATGCTGCAGCAGTGCTGCTCAATGCTGTGATGGTCAAAACCATCCAATTCTCCTGTTGGACAGTTCATCCTCCTCAGGTGGAGGTAAGCGATGCCCCGTGTTCCTCAGCACCTCCTGTGGTGCAGATGTGCTGTCTGCAGCCAGTCAGAGCATTGCCTTAGCAAAGCCCATTTCATTTAATGACTGTTTTCATATCACTGCCTGGTATTTATTTACTTCCCAGAGCATGCTGGAGGTCGTAATGAAAAACGACCCAACCTCAGCACAGAGACTGCCCCATACTTAAGACGATTAAGATAAAGTCCCACATAAGTGGCCCTAATAAAAGGAATTTATCACGAGACATGGAGAGGAAGGTATCTTTATTCACGAGGTGAATAGCACTAAGGGTTGTCAGTGCAGATTCTCAGTTCAGGAAATTATCATTCATTCTCCAAATTACTGACTGCACAAAAATTACTAAATGGTGCGTTATCGCTGCCTCTCAGCACGAGGATGTCTTTGTTGTACGTTTGATTACAAATGGCTCGCCCCGTGATTATCGTCAATAAATCACAGGTAAGCAGAGCACATGCCACGGGGAGGCTTGGCTGGGAGGCTTCTGGTGCTGCCATGAAAGGAAAGACAAAAGCCCCCTCTGGTGAGGAGCTCTGGTCTTTCGGGTTGGTAATAACTCACTCCTCGTGTTCTTTATGCGCAAGGACAGCCGTGGCCTCGCGTGGTCACGGCAAGAATTCATCGACATGGAAAATGCATTTCCTTACCTCTCCATAAATCCATGCAAGGCAGAGATACCGGGGTGTCTTTTTTTTCTTCCTCCTGCATCCTGCCAAGAGCATCGGAGACACGGCAGGTACCAAATGGCAGGATAATGAATGAGGAGAAGATAAGTGATACTTCTGCAGCTCAGCAGCAACTTTGCTAAACACGATGCCCCAACACCTCAAAGGGATGAGACAAGCCGGAATATTCTGGGGGGTCCCGGCCCACTTGTGAGGAGTCTTTGGGCTCTTCCTCCTCCCAAGATCTTTCAGCGATTCTTGTCTGGATTTAGGACACGTCTGTTGATTTCTTCTGAAGACAATGTGAGTTTTTTGTTGTGGAAATATATCCCTGTACCCACAGAGCCTTCAGTAATAGGAGGAAGAGTGGAACCCTACAAGATGGAAGGATTTGGTCTGCATCCTGCTATCCCAATGTGCTTTAGGGGAGCTACAAGGAAGCATCACAACTCGGAGTAGAAGATCAGTTTATTTTTCTCCTGTTGAGACCACAGAAGGATCTTAGTCAACTTAGTGATTCATTGCAAAGAGCAGCTTGCATTTGTTCAAGAAGAAAATCATGGAAATAATAATGAGATCTTTCCATGCATCCTCAAATAAATTTGAGGAACTTATTTTCCCAGGTAACACAGGCTGGCCTTTATAATTGTGCTCGTTGGTCCTGCCCTCGTGCAAACCCCTTCATTACCTGTCAGTGAAGAAAACCCCAAACTCCTCAGTAGTTAAGGACAAAATCCTTAGCTCATCTCCTGTGTCAGGAGAGATTCTTGAACTTGCAAGACTTGATTCAACCACAGAACTCGAAGCTGACCTATATCAAGGCTCATCCTTGCTCCACACTTGACGCACTTCTCTGTGAAGTTGCCTGCCACAGCACTTGTGAGGGGGAAAATCCGCCAAGTTGGACAGAAGCTTTTCCAGGAAGGCTGTGTCAGAGTAGGGAGGACTATATGAGGAGCCAAGGCGATCCTGAAACAACTGGTGGTTTGTTGTGCATCTATTTTTGGAGGCAGATGTTCATTCTGGTGGAGTGTTTGTTGTCCAATGAAACAAACCCAGTTTCAACTATGAAATCTCTGAGGAGTTCTCCAGCAGCACGATGCTACTTTTTTTCCCCTCATCAGTGTCTTCCCTCCTCTCCTTTCTTTGGGTGGTAAGAAAAGCAGGGGGTGTTTGCAAAGCCTCTCACAGAGCTCAGGCTGGGGTGCGGTGACACGTGGGCAGAGATTTAGATCCCTATCAGAGCTTGTGGCTCCAGCGATTACACTGCATTAAGGCTCTGGCGGTGTTGACAAACACTGCCCCAATTAGGAATTAGCTCAGCACGGCATCTGATAGCCCTGCTCACCGCTGACCTCCTAAATGGACAGCCCTGCCCTCCCCCTCACTCCTTCGGCAGGGGCAGGAAACAAAACCCGAGGCCTCTTTCCACCATCCCTTCGCCTCCTTTTTTCCCCCTTAATTGACGCATTTCCATTGACAACCCTGCATGTTGCCTGAATATTAATGGTGGTTATTGTCCTCCAGCAATGCCTCCCTACCACATCCAGTCCAGCAGAAGCTGGTACCACAGGTGACGATCCAACCGTGTGTGTTTTCTTACAGTATTCACAGAATTCTGGAGTTTTTGGGGTTGGGAGGGACTTCAAGGACCCTCTCACTCTGACCCCTCCGCTATAGGCAGGGATACCTTCCTCCAGAGCAGGTTGTTTGTATTCTTAGAGTCTTGTTCATCAAACAGCAAAGAAAGTGTCTTTATTTCTGGAAGTCAGTGTCCATCTAAATCTCCAGACCCCCAAGGCCTTCCAAACCCACCTCGGGTGTCATGGGACATTAAAACAAAAACACATAGCTGTGACCAGGACAGCTGGAACCAGGGGAGCAGGAAGTGTCCCATCCAAACTTCCCAAGAGGACATGAGGAAGGTGAGACACACCAACAGTGATGGCAAATTTGGGTCAGAGAAGGGGAGTGAAGCAGAGGTGCCTCCTGCAAGGCTTTCTGGAGTTGGAGTGAGGGACCCCAGCCAGAGGAGAAAAAACAGGAGCAGAATACAATTGATTTACTGTGGATAGAAGTAGATATTTTAAAGGAACAGAAATGCAGACAGGACAGGGGTTGAAAAGGGTCACAGCAAAGCCGTTTGGGGACTATTAAGGTGGTTTGTGCAGAAATGGATGGAGCACCTTCTCAGGCATGGAGGAGACTGGAGAGCTGGAACGCCTGTTCTGGATGAAGTGGAGTATGGAGGAATTACAGGACAGGGAATGTCTTCTGCTCTGCTTTTGGCCATGACTGGTACATTAGATCCCCCCACGAAGGATCTCACCACTGCCCTTGGCCATGTGACACAGACCAAGGTGCCAGGGAACTGCTCTTCCCTTCCTTGGTGTTCCGGGTAAATTGATCAGAGCTGCCATCTGAGGGATCCCAGATCACACACAGCTTCCAGGGATCCCTGTGCTGACATGGGGCTCCCACCAACCATTCCCAATAGACCACCAGTATTTTATTTTGTGGTTTTCAAGATCCTTGTCTGCCCTAACTGTCTCACTTCGGCCTCCTCTTGCAATATGACAGCTCATCCACATGAAATGACAAGGAAAAGGCAACAAGGAATTATTCAAAGATTTATCCAGTCTTGATCTGGGCACGCAGGGATTCATCCTGTGTAACTCATGTGACATAGATACCAAATTTAGGCAGATGAATTCTGTTTCTGGGCTTATTTTCGTGACCAATACCACAAGGAAAGCTTTTGCTATTAGGGAAACCATCATCCTTAATCATTTCCAAAAATGGTAGCAACAGCAGCATCCCAGAGTGCCCAGGGCACAGAGAGTGATTCCCAGTTCCCACAGAGAGACATGGGAGCATGTGGATTTGGGACCACCCATCAGAGCCTTTCCAAATCCTCTTTTGGAGAAAGAGATGCCAGGAAGAAAACATCTGCTGTGTCTTGATGCGAGATGAGTGATTTGGGCTGTGCCTGCACAAGGCACTCCCACCTTGGGTGGCCAAAGCTGGTTTTGTTTGATTTTGGAGTCAAGCCTTGCTTGATGCCAGCGCTGTATCAATGGGGTCCTGTCCCAACATCCCTGACTGGCAATGGGATGGCACGGATGTGGATGGACAGCCACAAAGCTGGCATTCCACGTGCACCTCCCTCCCCTCCTCAGCGGAGCAGGAGGGGTTTGTGCTCATTTCTTGCTCCAGCTCACGTGTTTCCATTAGAGTGGGGAGGGCTGGGGGGGCTGTTGTGGCTCCCTTCTCCGCGGCACTGGAAATTGATAAGGTTCATATGCATACAAAAGGCTGAATGGAGAGGCGGGAGGGTGAGCGGGGTCGTACACCCAGATGGATTTTTTAATTCCGGGGGAAAATAACACCACGCTCTCCAGTGATAACTGAGCCTTTCTTCCCAACTCGGACCAAAATATGATTTTTCATCTGCGCATTGGAGGAGAGGAAAATTATACAGAATTTCATTCTGCAGAATAATAAAGCTTCATGCTGAATAAAGCTCCCATAAGCCAGTGTAATTACTGAAGGGCAGGAAATACACTTTCAGTTTATATCTAATCACAATGCCATATTGTGTGCTGTGAAAAGGACTTCTGGAGGCCGGAGTGTTGCTGGAATGCGAGCAGACCCCGAAGACTTTCTTCTTGGCAGGACTTTTTCGGCTGGGAAAAAAAAAGGGAAGACGACTGGCTGGAGTCACTGAAGAGGACACAAAAACACGGCTTGAGAAGGAGTCTGAAGGCCTTTTTTGGGGGATTCAGACTCAAGCCTGGCAGCTCTTTGACCTCAATTTGGGACTTGGATGCTGTGGCCCAGGAGGAGCACTTGGGTGGTTTGGGGTTGGATGCTGCTCCGTCCCAATGGATCATAGACCACGAGCCAGGGTTTGTCCATATAAGTGATAGCATTGGGGTCACAGAAAATGTGGGACCACTGCAATCTGGGGTTTCTTCCTTCCTCTTTTATCCCCATGGTGGATCGCAGGCACAAAATGCTCTGTGTAGACCACCAGAAGTTACAACACCCTCCAACTGGTCAAGGCTGTGACAGGGCTGCTCAGGGGAAAGTGCTGCTCAACACATTTGAGAGCCTGGTTAAAAGCAGGGATTGGTGGAAGCAGAATGGGAAATGCCAAATGAGGTTTGGGACAGGCTTGGGAGATAGCAGGAGGTTTTAGCTCATTGAGGGGAAGAGCAGAGGAAAGGGCAGCAAGGGGAAAGATTTCTTTGTGCAGTGAGAAAGAGTTCTTTGCGCAGAGGGTGACAAAACCCCCTCAGCACAGCCTGAAACATTGCTCCTGTGCCAGTAAATACAGAGCATAAACCTGCTCCCAGCGTGTGTTTTATTCCAAGGTCTTTACACTAAATCCCCTGTGGCACCTTGTGGGAGGTGGCTGCAGAGGGTGTGAAGGGATGGGAGGTCCCCAAAGACTGGGACACCTATCTGGGCTGGGGGGAAGGTGAAAACCCATGACAGGGATGTGAAAAAAATCATCCACGTTCCCTCAAACTCAAGTTTTAACCTCACTGGAAAGAGGGGGAAAAAGCAAAGCAACTCCCAGGTACCACCTCCAGCTCCTCTGTTCTGTGTTTGGATTAATTTGTTTGAAGTTGGTGAACACAGAGCGGGGAGGGCAAAGCTGGCAGAGGGAAAGCAGCTTTCCTGGCTGGAGAGGCCAGCTCCCACCTCGACCGGAGCAGTTCTGGAAAACTCCGATGGAAAGTTGCCTGTCCCCCTGCTGCTGAGAAAAGCTCCGTGGTTTCGGAGGGGTTTCTGGCAGCCCTGTCTCAGCAGGGCAGTCTTGTATCCCTGTTTCAGAGGTCGCTGCTGGCTCCATGCAGCCTTCCACAAGGTCATTCCGGGTGAGTCAGGCTGTGGCCAGGGCTCCCAGCTGGGAGCTGCACATGGAGGTGCATCTCCCCCGTCAGATACAGGCAGAGTGGGTTACACTCCCCAGCTTCCCTGCTTCGTTGCTACCGATCCATCTGCAGTTTCAAAATACACCACTTCATGATCTTTTCATTTGCTCCACACCGACAGTGTCTTTTGGCCTTTCCACTTGCCTCTAAAAGGAAGAATTTGTAGTTTTTCTCCAATAGCTCAACCAAGAGCTGTCAAGATCCTTCCTTAACACCTCTTTGTTCCCCTGCCCATTCTTCCTTGTGGATAGGACAACCCTTTCCATGCAGAGAACTCCCCAGGTGAAATCTTGCCCGTGATACCACCGGAGTGCCACTGGTCTGAACTGGGAATGCTTCACCTGAAGGATGCTGAGACTCCTTTTCCATAGTGCAACTCCCTGGTGGCTCACAGCCATTCTCTGGTTAACTAATACACTCACATCTCTCTGCTCCTCTCTCGTTTCCAACTGATGAGCTCCCAGTTTAGAGCAGAATTTCTTGTTAATCCCCAAGTGCATGACCTTGCATTTAGTAGTCTTAAATTTCATCCCATTTCCTTTACTCTCGTCTCCAAGATTATGCAGTTCTCCATGTATGGTATTGTGATCCTCCTTTACTTTGCTGACGGCTCCTAAATTTATGAGGACTAGAAAATTGACAGGAAACTTAAGGCCAGGCCTGGCTGCCAGTTCACCTCGGCTGGGAAGGGCGGATAGGGGTGAAATCCCACAGCTACACGGGGGTGCCAATGGACTCACGGGTTCAGGCAACAACAAGGAAAAAGGGAAGCAGCTGCCTGGCCCTGAAATCAAGCACTTCATACAAAACCCCCAGCATGGGATATGTCAGACAGGGAAAAAGCTTCTCTGAGCAGTCAAACCTCTTTGTTTTCTCTTCCGTCGGGAGATGGTCGGGTTGGTTCCTTGGTGATCCAACACCAGTGGCCTGGTGATGTGCATGGGAGCTGGGATGGGAGGCTGGCAGAGTGCTGGGATGGCTGGGCAGCATCTGAACGAGGCAGATGGAAGGGGAGAAGCCTGCAGTGATTTCCCACCCATGGTTTTCCATGGTGCAATGGAATAACCCCCTGCCAAAGGGCTGGATCCCCTGCTTTGGAGGAGACTGTGCTGCCTCGAGTGCTACAGCTCCACCAAGTTCCCAGTGCCAGGGGTCCCTCATCTGCCAGAAGGATGGTTTGATATTTAATGTACTGCTTTACAAATCCACCCAAAGTGTTCTGCACGCCCTAGCTCACATCTGAAGTTAAAAGAAGGGAGTCAAGGCTAAAATCCAGGAAGGTGTTGGAGATGCTGGTAGGACCCCAGCTGTCTGGACTTGTCTCTCCTCCAGTTCCCACCTGCCTGCCTGGCTAAATCTGAGCTTTGTTCCCTTCTCCGTGTTCACTCACAGAAGAGGTGCACCACCACCTCTTCTGTTTCACAGCCACACACACATTTCTGGACAAATGAGAGCTGTGTGGGGCACTTCTCTCCAAACTCCTCGGCAACAGGAGACCTCCCTGGCCCAGGGACTCCTGCAGCTGCACCCCCTCAGAGACCCCATTTGCTTCTGGAAAATCCCCTGTCTGCACGGAGTTAGCTTCTAACCTCTCTCCATTTCAGCTGGCAGTGCAACTGGTTTGCA
Source organism: Pachycephala philippinensis (assembly GCA_013397055.1). Taxonomy (NCBI): domain Eukaryota; kingdom Metazoa; phylum Chordata; class Aves; order Passeriformes; genus Pachycephala; species Pachycephala philippinensis. Next base: position 285,510 of record VWZT01013242.1, read on the forward strand.
CTAAGCATCCAGCCGAGGGGATTCAGCCCTCCCAATCAGCACAACTAAAGCATGAAATGAGGACACAGCCCGAGAGCGTGAGCAGGGGGGACTGTGCCGCCTCTCCCGCATCACCGAAAAAAAATAAAAAATAAAAAAAAAAACAGGGAAGAAAGCAGAGCCTTTGCATTATTCTGTGCTCCGTCCGGAGCGCAAATGCTCTATTTTTACACACCTTCCCATCTCCCCTGAGCCCCGTCCCCTCCTCCTCCTCCCGCGCAGGCAAAGTTCTTGAATCAGCAGATTCTGAGCTTGGGAGCGGTAAAGAGCTATTGAGGGACGGACTCTGATAGCATTACAACCATCCATGGAGCCATTTTCTGTGGCGAATCGCTGAGTTCTACCTGGTTATCTCCTGCCTTGCACATCACTTCCGAATGACATGCTCTCAGTCTGGGCAAAAAATGAGAGTTTTTTTTTTAAGAGCTGGGATTTCAATAATATGTGACGAAAGGATGAGATTACTTTCTGAGGTGGGAGAAGGCGAGAGAGGGGGAGAGAGGGAGAAGAGATGAAGAGCAAGTTCTTGGTCCTTTATGGAGTTTCACAGCAAGGCTTCTCTCTTGGTGGTAAAGACAGCCCAGTCGCTTTTCTTTGGATGGTTTCTTACCCTTTTCCCAGGTGAGGGGGGCTGGGAGAAGCCCAGGTATCCAAGAGGTCAAGAGGTGTTTGTGCAATGCATTAACAAAGAGATTGTCTGGCTGCAAAGGGAAGCAGAAGCTGCACTAAAGAGTGGCTGAGCTGCAGCTGCGACTTCAAACACGGGTTTCAACTTGAAGAAGTCACAACACATCCAAGTCTCACCTGGTGGTTTGATTTCCAAGTGCCCAAATCAGCCAGAAGCCAGCTGGAAATGGAGGTGGGGGTGTGAACACACTCTCAGACACAGGGGTGGGTGTGTGGGCTGCGTGTGCAGCCAATGGTGCAGCAAGGAGACACTTTCCTGGTGTTGGATATTCCCCTGTCCAGCAGAGTGGGACTCATTCCACAGAGATAATCCTTTTCCTGCCTTCAGATAATTCCTGTGCCTATGTTCCCCAGCCTGGGTTCTTATCTGCTTCCCTTCCCACCGTTGCTGGGTGCATCACTGTGTTTATCTTTCCAGTACCTCTCCAAGCCAAGCAGTGCTCTCATCCCCCAGGTTCCAGGGAGAAACTGGGAGGGATGGGATGGGCAAGCTGCAGGGAATCGCCGTGGTCACACACGAAACTGGCTGTACATTAAAAATGACCCCAAGATGCAGACTTACATCTCAAACCTTTGTTCCAACAGTCAGCTGGGGGCAGAAAAACAAACTCCAACTCCATAAAAAAGGCTAAAGGCAAGTTTATCACGTTTATCATGTCTCCAGATGCCCTCCTGCTCCCCGGGGAAGTCAGTTCAGACCAAGTAAGACCTGTGGTCATGTGGAGGAGCTGCAGGCAAGACCAGAAACACATCTGCAGTGGCAGGAGCCATGCCTTCACTGGAGCTGTTGTTGGGCACTTGAGTAGGATTTAGGGTCTTCTACGGGGACTGCTTATTTGGGAGGGACATTTGGGAGGGGGATGCAGGTCCTGCCCAGCACAGATTGGAGAAGGCCACTTCCCTGCCTGGGAGTTCTTGTCACCAAGACCAAGCCTTCGTGGTGATGTCCCCAGGCAGCAGGTGAGGAGGTCACCAGGGCTGCAGGAGCTTCGTGCAGCTGTGGCAACGTGGAAAGCACCAACACCAGCCCCAACCAGCTTTATGTGTGCGGGTAAACCCCAACGCATTTCTCGTTTCACTGTCTGAGTAGAAAAATACAGGGCTGTGATTCATCCTTAGAGACCCAAAACTCCACCCCAAACATGTCTTCAGGGGAAAACTGCAGAGTCTCAGTCTTGCCACGATGCTGCTCACCTGCGGTGCCCACCTGGACGTGCTCTTTGCTCTCCCGTGGGCAGGGAGAGGAAACAGCACAGGGAACTGTTCCCTGTGAATGCTCCCTGTCCCTGATGGGATCGCCTGCTGTCACCGCCAGCCGCGGGCTGTCTGTGTCAAGGAACAATCTGACAAAGTGCACCGGGTGAAATTTTGCTGGCTTCTGTCTTTAGATAAGGGCGCTATCACTGACTCAACATATTTTATGTATAACACACCCGATGCAAAAAGCATTCAAGCATCAGGCTTGTTTAAATGTATTTGATGGTATCTGGAAAAACCAGTTAACACTTCCCGGCTGGCTGTGCAGAGAATCACTCCGGGAGAGGCCATGGAGCCTTGTCCCCGTGCTCAGAGCTGCCTGTGGCCGGGGCACAGGGCAGGAGGAGGACAGGCTGCTCCAAATGGCCCTGGTGGAGGAGCTCAGCTCTCCCCAGAGCAAGGAGACCTCGAGAGGAGCAGGATGGAGAGCCCACCTGCAAAGATTCCTTCCAGTTCTGTGGCAGGGAGAGCGCAGACACTCAGCCACCAGGCCAGGATTTATCAGTCACCTCCAGATTTATCTGAAAGTCTTCCAGGAGCCTGAGGCCACTGTGTCTCTTTGCCAACACCAGCAGCATGGGTGTTGCCCCCAGACTTGTTTTCACCATCACACCCGTCTGCTTTCAGTGGAGAATAACCCTGAGCAGGGCATTTCCATGTTCTGTGGGGTCCTTGCCCATGTTTGACCTCATTTCCCCCTACCTGGCAAGAAAGTGATAGTTCAGATAAACCTTTTCTAGTTAAATGCCGTCACTTTTTCAGAGGGTTTTGTTGGTTTGGGTTTTTTTTTTGGACTAGATTTTACAAGAACACATGAGAAGCAGATAGAGGCAGATCACTCCCATGGCTTTCTTTCTATTCACGAGATAGTTATTTATCTTGGATTTATGATCCTTGATCCAAGCTCTGCTGCCAGCTCTAGGCACACAGACACTTGTGGTGTGTAAAGAAAAGAGAACACACCTTTACCTTTGAACTGCAGAGGCTTTCTGGGTCAGGGTGGGCACATCTGGGGAGAAGTGAGGAATGAAGACCCATTTCTCTGTTATTTCTCATCAGTCCCATCTCTGCTCATCAAACAGATGAGGTGGAGTTGGCAGAGAAAAACAGGGGATTTTGGAGAGGTTCACACTTTGGTATTAATTGCAAGCCTGGGCAATGACTAAATTACTTTGGTGGTCATTTCCTTGGAAGGACCTTGACATTTCGCAGTGATAAGGGAAAATCTGTGAAAACAGGACTTCTGCTCCTTCTGAAGAGGCAAAATCCCAATTACAGAAAACCTATTACTTCTTCATCTGTTCATTTCCAAGGTACAGCTAAATCTGCTGGAATATTTAGGACTACCAGTACTCTGTCCTAGGAATTTGGGCTACGTGGAGGGACTAGGTGATGATGATGGCTGCAAGGATGCACAGCTGCAGCACAGGTTCAGCTCCACGTCTTTATACAAGGGAAGAAGCAGTGAAAAACTTCCCCCTTTCCCACTTTTGTCACTGGGCTGCTTTGGGAGGCAGAGCTTGCTGGGGTTCAAGGATCCCTGATGCTGAAGTTGCCATTAAAAAAGTCCATCTCTTCTCCCTGGGCAGTGATGGGGAGAAGCAAATTCCTGACCTCTCCCAGATGCTTTCACTGGGAGAGGATGATCCCTTAATTTTGTGTTGCTGTAATGGGGACCAAGAAGCTCCAAGCCAGGAAAACTCCCATCTCCCACCCATGGAGAAATCCTGCTGTCCCTCCTCCAGGCTGCTGCTAAGTGCGCTGGGAGCTGAAGCAAAGCACTTTCCTTATCCTGGTCCCCTGGTTTTCCATCAGCAAAATGAGACTCCCAATTTGAGGAAAAAAACCCCAACTCACTTCAAAAAAAAAAAAAAGCTGCCCACAAAAAAAATCCCAATTATTTTTCTAAATTAGAGATTAACAAATGAATTATTATTCCCTGTAGGTACCAAGAGGCAGCGCTTTGCTGGCATTCAGAATTTGGGAGGAAAATTCCAATAATGCCATATTTTTGGGTTTTTTTTCTGTTTAAAAGTGATGCTTTCCTACAGCTCCTTGGCTGGGGTGCAGGAAGAGGAGGAAGAGGAGGAGGAGAGGAAGAGTGAGCGTGTGCAGGGTGGCTGGGGCTCGTGCCGAAGGATCCTTTTGTGAAGATCAGCAGTTCCCGGCGCTTTTATCCCAGGCAAAGATTACATTTAACTCCCAGGGGTCTTTGCTTCCTCAGATCCTTTTCAGACTGAGTCACTGTAGCACTGCAGATAGTTTTGGGTGTCCTTTCATTTTTTTTTTTTTTGACAGTATTAAATATATACCCCAGTGAGCCATAAATCAGTGGTTTATCAGAGAATAAATCGTATCTGTAATAAGGGACCACTTCTTTTTAATTGGACAGTGCATTAAATGAAACAGATATACTTCCTCAAAGAATGCAGAAATGTGTCAGCCAGCCTTCTTTAATGAATTTTAATTTTAAACCACCTTTTCTTTGAGAGAAAAGCTATTTCCCCCCCCCACACACACACTGTCTCCAGTAAAATTATATTCTAACTGGAGGATTTGCTGAGTTTTATGGGTTATTGTGCTCACGCCACTTTATCTTTCATTCCTGTGGTATTGTAGGAGCCTTTCCTCCAGGTTCGTGTTGGTTTATGTGGAGAGGGACGTTGCAGCAAATGGATATTTGTTTGCGTGGGAGGTGTCCATGTGTCTGCTGGGGGAGAACTGGCTGGTTCTGGTTTTGTTTGTGAGAGCATTGCCAGGAAAGAAAGAGCATCTTTTAGACCCTCATGAATCCTGGGGAAATCCCAGTAGTGGCTTAAATAATAACTCGGGTAATGAGCAGTGACCACAGAGAGTGAATTCCTTGGGGAAAGGACAAGGACTCATTTTATTTTGGAATGAAGTATGGAGCACTGGTCAGGGAGGGAACCAATCCAACGTGTCCAAGGATCAGAGGCACGGCAGAGATGTCACAGCTTTGTAAAACAGAGATCAGCAGCCCTCCTCCGAGGAAAGGCTGGGAGAGTTGGGATTGTTCAGCCTGGAGAAGAGAAGCTCCAGGGTGACTTTATCGTGGTTTCCAGTAACTGAAGGAAGCCTGCAGGAAAGATGGAGAGAGACTGTTTCCAAGGGTTTGGAGTGACAGCACAAGGGGAGTGGCTTTAAGACAAAGGAGGGTGGATTTAAATGGGATATTGGGGAGAAATTCTTCCCTGTGAGGGTGGGGAGGCCCTGGCACAGGGTGCCCAGAGAAGCTGTGGCTGCCCCTGGAAGTGCCCAAGGCCAGGCTGGACAGGGCTTGGAGCAGCCTGGGACAGTGGAAGGTGTCCCTGCCATGGCAGGGCTTTAATGTCCCTTCCAACCCAAACCATCCAGGGATTCTCTGCCCTCACTTGCTCCTGCTCATTCAGATCACAAACTCTTCAGGGCAGCAACAACTGACCAAGAACGGGAATTCTGGTCCTTTGGGAAAATCCTGACATTTTTGACATTTTCTTTTCAGAAGAGCTTTGTCACAGACCAGGGTGAGCTGCACAAGTCTGTCCTGAAGGGTTGGGCTTTGCAGGTGGCTTTCGTGTCACATCTGAACGATGCCCTGGGAGCATCTGCAGGGGGTGAAGGAGGACAGGACCTTGTGGAGGTGATGGATCCTGGCCCAGGAGGACAGGACCTCGTGGAGGTGATGGATCCTGGCTCAGGAGGACAGGACCTCGTGGAGGTGATGGATCCTGGCCCAGGAGGACAGGACCTCGTGGAGGTGATGGATCC
>VWZT01013242.1:298487-320957 GCA_013397055.1 Pachycephala philippinensis
GCTAATGATGGAATTTCCCCTCAGCTTGCCCCCCTTCTCAAGATGCTGGGTTACACATTTTGGGCCTAGGCCGGGCTGGGTGTCCTTGGAGAGCAGCCTGGAGAGGCTTTGTTCTGTCTGTCTCAGCATGAGAGAGCAGCAGCTCCCAGGCTGCAGGACACTGCAGAGTCACACACTGGGAATGCAGGATTGGAAACATATAAAAGCTAAAACCTAAGGCATCACCACCACTTCACTGAGGACCAGGCTGGACACTGGGGATGCTCTCAGAGCACCCCAGGAATGCCCAGCTCAACACCCCACACCTCAGAGGGGGAGCTCAACCAGGGCTGTCCAGCAGGTGAGAGAGAGGAGCAATCCCTGCTCCCAGACCCAGCGCTCTCCCAGCTGCACTGATCCTCCAAGGCTTTTTAGGGGCTGGGATCCTAAAGGCAGGACATGCTTCCCTGGTAGCCTGGAGAAGATAAGGAACTCTGGCTTGCTGTTCTCCATCAGGAAACCCCACACCGGGCTGCCTCACATCCCAAAGAATGGGCTGAGCCCTTCCTGAACCCTCCATTCCACTCTCTTCCCACCCTGTCCCCACCAGCTTGTGGGGCCATGATTTGGTTTCCATAAAACTAGAACTGCTGGTGAGCACAGAGAGCATTGATGAAGATTTTATCATATTTTTCTTTCCTGAGATTTCTTCTCCTGGGCCAGATTCCAGCTGATAATGAATTTGGTTTATTTAAATATCCAATAAACAAACAAAGTCTATTGTTTTTCCCCTTTGATTATGAGCCTCTTCTCTTTGGCAGATCCTTTTATGTCTGTCTTTCCATTTTGGAAGTATAAAATTAGATCAGGATTTCACTTTTCTTCTTTTATCAAGGCAAGACAGAGTTGCCTCTATGTTTCCTCTACTACTGAAGGCCAGCAAGTACCATGAAAAATCCCTCTTTGGGAAAGAGGGGTTTTGGTAAGAAATCATATTGAATATTTCCTACATTGGAGGTCAAAACCCCCTTCTGATAGCCACAGATATGGAGGTGCTTGTGTAAAGAGAAGACAGAAAGTGATGCATTTTTGCTTGGCCCAGGGAAAGATGCTGGCAGATTCCTGGGAATGGGACAAATCCTGGCCAGTGGGGTGGAAGATTTCCAGACAGCATCCGAGGGAGGCTTTTGGAGAGTGACTCACAAAACCAGATTCATTTGCAGCTACATCTTGACCAAAACTTGCAGAGAGGTGGTGCCAGACACATGTCAAACCCCCAGACTGAGTCATTTGCTTTAAAGCTACCCCAGCACCACTTTTGGGTGGGATTTCTCTCCCCTGCCTTTGGACAGTGACAATGTCAATGGCTGAGCTTGGGGGTCCAAACTCATGTTCCAGCCCAGGGAGATGAATGTTCCTTCATGGAGTTCAAGTCATCCAACCATCTTGGGATAGGATGGAAAGTGGTCCAGAAATGTCCTGTTCTCTCTGTAGGCTCCAGGATGAGCCTAAACAAAGAGTTCTGGTGGAAACAAGAGAAACCTGTTCACCTGTGAAGGCAGTGAGGGTTAGATGGGATATTGGGAAGGAATTTCTGGCTGTGAGGGAGGTGAGGCCCTGGCACAGGGTGCCCAGAGAAGCTGTGGCTGCCCCTGGATCCCTGGCAGTGTCCAAGGCCAGGCTGGATGCGGCTTGGAGCACCCTGAGAAGGTGGAAGGTGTCCCTGCCCATGGCAGGGATGGAATGAGATAAGCTTAAAGATTCCTTCCAACCCAAACCACTCCATGATTCCATGACTGCGGGCTTCCCAATGGCATGGTTACCAGGGTTAAAGGATCAGGGACAGCTGTGGAGATAGCAAAGCTCTCCAGGGTGTCATTGCAGGGCAGGAGATGGCAGGGACAGCTCGGCCCAGAGGGACACTGCAGGTTCCTGCACCCCCCGATCCCTGCTTGCTTCCCTTTCCCAAGTTTTGGTGGAATATGGAGCACACCAGGAGCTGCGTCTTGGAGGTGGCTTTGGAAGCAGCGCTGGGAGGGGACATGGGAAGGACACATGGAATGCACCCAGGGAAGACCAGGCACTCATGGGATGTCTTTCCAGAGGCCACGGTGCTGTGCTATGTACAATTCCACTTCTTAATTGAAACAAAAAGAAGGAAGAGCAGGAAGAATGGGTGTCATCCACAGTGGTTGAGGATATTTGGTGTTTCCTTCCGTGCTACTTCAATTTACTCTTCCTCCATCCCACCTTGAGCCTCTGAGGGAGCTGAGGCCACAGAACTCGAGGATTGAGAGAGTCCCTCTGGCCTTCTCCAGCTTCACACACCCTCCTGCTCTTCTCCAGCGTGTGGCTTTTCAGGGATACCAGCGGGAGAAAGGAGCAGGTAATGGATGGGTAATGCCTTTCTGCTCCCTGCCATTGGAATGGGCTAAAATAAAGGAGCTGCTGTGTGATGCCAGGAGAAAGAAGATGATATCTGCCCAGGTTATACCCTGGATACTAAATCCAAATGCATTCCAACCAAGATCAGCTGCTTTAAAAAAAAAAAAAATGAGAGGAAAAAAAAGTTGATTTTCTTTGCAGCTCTTGGAAGTGAATCTATTTGGTGTCAGGCTGAAAGAAGACAGCGTGTAAGTAACTGAGAAAGTGTTTACTCAGTGAATTAGTTCAGCTTTCATTGTGCACAGAGGATTATGGCCTCAGCAGTGGATGAGCTCCATTTCAGGCTGGAGTAGCTCACTTAGCTACCTCCAGGGCAGGACTAATTATCATAGGACTTAGGCCATTAAAGGGCTTTAACTACCAGTGCTCTCTCCCAGGTCTGGATTAACTCTTTGCCTGGAGCAAACCGCCCTGATAACCATTCAGCCTAATGGTCTGCTTTGATTTCTCTGCCCCCTCTGCCCACCCCTTTCGCCTCTAAACTTTATATTATTGTCAGATCTGGAACAATAGCTGGGAATATTAAAACCATTGCTGCAAAATGGCAAAGGGGGCTTTGTTGCAGATTTTTTTTCCCCCCATTCTGCTTTACCATTGCTAAGGCAATTTTGGGAAATACTATCTTGCGTGGCAAAGAGCACTTACCTGACTCAGGTGGATTAAGAGGGGCTGCTCCAAAGGCAGGACCCCCAAGGGAAAACTCTGAAATGCCCACAGAGCCCAGCTCTGTCTTACTCTGTTGTCTCCATGCCAATAATTGTGGCGGAAGGCACTCTGCATAGAAATAGCAAAAGACTATTGTGCCCCCAGGCATGAAATAGCCACGATGAGAGCAGAGCTATTACCCTGCTTCACAGAAGAAGAGCTGGGGTGCAGGAGGTTTAAATGTTTTGCCCAAGGTAACAGACGGAGAATGTGGCAGCGACTGCTCCCTATCATTAAAAATATATTTGAAGAATTATCTTGTGATCCCTCTTCAACATCAGCATTCCCAGCTTTTCTGGCAGTGCAGCAGCACATCTGGGTGGTTCTCAGGCTGGAAGGGGGGACTGAAGGAGGTTCAGCTCAAGACTGCAAAATCAGGTGCACCTCTTCCAGTGCAAATCCTCTGAAGGGCTTCAAAGGAACCCAAAGGAAACCAAAATAGGTGCTTCTTCATGCAAAAAAAGGTGCTTCTTCACACAAAATAGGTGCTTCTTCCCACCACAGAGCTGGGCAGCACCCTGGTTGTGCTGAGGGTTTATGGGTTCAGAGCTGTGGAAGGAAAATCCCTCTTTAAAGCTTGTACAGAAGTGCAGAGTGGGTGGAACTCTGCTCAGCTGCTGTGCTCACACCCACATCCGTGAGGCTGCAGAGGTCCTTCACCTCCATGTCCTTGTCCTGTGGCACAACCCTTAGGCCGTGGGAGATAGGAATTCTTGGCACCATTTGATGGTGGAAATGCTGGCAGCTGAAACACCTCTTCAGCTGAAGAGGCAGTTGAAATGTTGAAATACCTCTTCATCCCAAGAGGAGCATCCTTAAGAGAGTTTTTCCTCTCCACCTTTCAGTTTTTTATCCCAGGAAATACCATTTAATGCCAACTGCTATGCTGAGGATGGCCAACACCTCAACCGTTTACAGACTATGGTGGTCTTATGGGAATAACCCAGGTGCTCTGGAAAGTCCATTTGTCCAGTCAAAACCCATAAAATCCATGAGAGCACATCTGAAAAGCCAAAACATAAACTGATGATCATCCATGTGCTTCTGTCCTTCACAAATACATAAATAAAAGAGATATTTGAGCAAAACAATACATCAAAATCCATCTGATTTTTGTGGCACTTCTTTTCCTGTTGTTACCAAATTATCAGCTCAGAAACATAAAATCGTGAAATGGTTTGGGTTGGAAAAGACCTTGAAGCTCATCCAGTTCCACCCTCGTGCCATGGCAGGGACGCCTTCCACTGTCCCAGGTTGCTCCAAGCCCCATCCCACCTGGCCAGGTGTTACACGTGCCCTGATGCCACCAGAGAATGGTCTTTGGTGGGTGGTAGATGCTCAGTTTCATGTGTTCACAACCTTCTGCATCTCGTGGAGCTTCCCTGAGTGTAAGGACGAACACAGGCTCACAAAGCCAGGATGGGTGGGAAGCAAAGCCCAGACCAGGATGGCTGGGTGAGGATCAGGGAGCTCTGCACATGTTAATTCAGGTTATCTGAACAAAGCCAGGTCTTCCTGAAGGCCTTGAGCCCTATGAGAGCCCAGGGACCATCTCTGGCCCCTCCATGGGGTTCCCAAATACCTTTTCCTTGCTGGAATTCTGGGAGCACAGGGCATTTGAAAGCAATGCCTGTCCAGCAAGGGGCGTTTCTTCCTCCTTTGACACTTCTCCCCATGGCTTTGTTCACACCTCTTCCTGGCTGACTCAGTTCTGCATTCAATAGCCCAGCTGACAGCTTTCACAGCGTTCCTCAGAGCTCTGAAGCCTCTTGCAGATGGTCAAAACATGCCAAAATTGTGTTCTGCTGCTTCGTCTATATGGAAATTGTCTCATTTCTGCCTCCCTCTGATCTCTTACTCTGAGGATAATGGGGTTTAGTAGGTTTAGTACTTTCCCTTCTTGCCCCTGCTGCAGGTGTGAACTGGAATAGAAGACAAACTGCTTTTTGGAGTGCAAGTTATTTGTTGTTTGCAGATGAACAGAGCTGCCTTTCATTTCCTGTGATTCCGAGTATTAAATTCCTTCTCCTCGTCATTTATCCATTGCTTGACATCTTCTGCTTTCAACTCATTCATTCCCCATCACATCTGTGAGCCTGCACAGTGAAGCCCATCAAGAAAAACACAACTGAGGCCACTCACTAAGGAAAAAGAGAGGCAGGTAATTGTGGAACAGCAAGCAGAGACCTTTGAAGAAAAGGCAATTCCTCAGAGGAAAATTAGACCAGCTGAGGATTTCCTCTCTCGGTACCAAGGGTGCTTCAAGCCTGGCTGAAACATCTGCTTATGGAATCTACCAAGAAAGCCCCTAAAAATAAAAATCGGGACTGGAATCGTGTAGGAACAAGCAAATCTGCTTGAGAGAGCTGAGCACTGTGCGCTTGCTGAGGCAGCAGCTCCCCTTGCTCTGTGCTCGCTCGGCACCACGGGACCCTGACCCGCCGTGTAGCAGACAAGGATAACCACAGTGAGACAAGAACCCAGAGCTGGGGCCAGGCAGGCAAAGCATGTTCTGGTGCCTCCTTCTCACATTTATCAAACACAGGTTTCCCACCTTCCAGTGAAACTGCAATTAACTTGTAAATGTATGCTGCACAATTAATTTCCCACCAGCTGCTGCTCTGCAGCCGAGAGGAAATCAGTCAGGGAGACACCCACACGAACTCTGGTGTGGCCCTTGCCACAGGTTCTGCCCTGACACAAAAAAAAACCCTATTAAACTAACAAGGCCAACCCACCTTACCCAGAGAGAGCCCAAGGACTAGAGGGATAGAAGTCCCACTTGGAGATGCTCCATCTGAAACAGAGGAACAGGAATTGAACTCTACAGCCGGGTCAGCTGTTGTGCAGCTCTGGGTTGGGTTGGAACTAAAACAGGGAGTGAAAACTCAGGTGTGTGCCCGTATTGGGAGGAAGTGCTCCTCGTTTTGGAGAGAGAACCAGCTTCTTCCCATAGTCAGGTGCACTTAGCTCCCAGCCCAAGCTGCTCCTAGGTCTCTTGTCCCAGTTTGGAGAGTAGACAGACAGGGAGTCCTGATGAGGGTCCCACTCACCCTGAAGACACAGGTAAGTTGTCTAGAATGCAACAAAAAACCTCCACGAGACAGTTTGAACCTCATTCCACGTAGTCTGTGGATTGGGACAGATTTACCTTTCTTCTCCCGTGGTATTTGTCACATTCCAGCAGGATGCCCCACCCTTTTGCATCCTACCGTCCAGGTGTGTGCTGTCATCTGAGCCAGGATGTGGCTGTAGCTACAGACAACACCTGCCTGCAGTGCCCTGCTGTGACCCACTGTGACATCCCAATCACATGCCAGGCCCACCTGCTTGCCAGATTTTGCTCCCCTGCTGTCTTCCCCTCCTGGTAACCACCAGGACATGCACTGTTCCCATCTCTCCAGCAGGACTTTTATGTTACACTCAAATATCTTGCTAATTTAAGTGTTCTTGCATGGCCACTCTGGGATCTGCTGCAATGGCATCCATTAAATCCCTAACACATTCCAGGGCTGCAGTCAAAAGCCTGAATGAGGTGGGTGACAGCTCTGAGTGAGTGGGACCACGAGGTTTTTGGGGGTTTATATATTCTCCTCTGTGGTAGGAGATAACAAGTTTGCCACCACAAAATTGTGAGCAGGCGCAGCTCTTGATGGCAAGGGAGAGAAGTTCAGGCTGCAGATGCAGAAGGCTTTAGTCATGCTGGAAAGGAGCTGAATACATCATCTTCTCGGGGATGGGCTTTTCTGAAGGCTCCGCAGAAGACAGAGAGAATTCCCTTGAAACAGAGCAACACCGGCTGGGGAGGGAAAACAGCTGCCCTGGAAAAAGGCAACCACCCATTCCCCACACGCACAATGGCACGTGGGGGGAGAGCAGCTAATCCTGGAGCAGAGCACAGAGCTCGGCGCTGGGAGGAGATAACAAAGACCAGGGGCTCTTGTGTTCTGGGTCAGCTGCTGGGCTCAGCTTTGCCTCTCCTCGGCAGACACAACAGGCCCTGCCACACAGTGTCACTGTGCCTGCCAGAGATAAGCTCCGGCGGGAAAAGCAGCTGGCTGAAGCTCAAGCCAGGCAAGATGGAAGTGATGCTTCTAGGAAAATAAAAAGGGAGTGGTGCAGGCATCTCCTAAGAAATGCTGGAGATCTCGTCCCCCTTGCACAGGGAGGACACCAGCGGACCCAGGCTGCGCTTGCTCCTCAAAGCTCAGCCTGTGGTAGTCACAAGCATCCTCTGGGCACCCTCTCCTGCAGTTTTCCCTTTCTTTCTGTGAACCCTGGCAAGGCACAGGACTTCTTCAGATCAGGGCTGAATGCCTCTGCTCCAAGATGTGGCTGGCACCACCAGATTGAAGTGAGTTACAAAAAACAGAGGATGCCCATGAGCTGGAGCAGATTTTCTCTCCTTATCCAGCCATGAACCAGCTTTGGGGCACAGAATTTTCTGTTCATCTGGAAGGGCCAAGGAGACTGAGTGTGATGGGTGGAATAGCAGGAATATTAGAAACTCAGTGAAGGAGACGTTCCCTTCGTTTTGATCCGAGAGCTGTTAAGTTCTCATGAGCATTATCCACAGGGAAAGATGTTATATCCTGAAGTTAAAGAATTAATGAATTGTGTTTTCCTGTGGGTTTAAACTTTTCCACCCCTTCCACAATGACCACAGGTCCCAAAATAACTTCACACTCTACTCCCCAGTTTTCTTCTCCCTGCTTTACCAGCTCCCTTTGGAAGCCAAGTAATAGCAGAGAGAGAGGCACAAACTGATTATCAAATAATCAACTTGCCAGGATAAATAATCTACAGCTGGATAAATGGTGGAGAAGTCACCTCTTAACCCTAAATGCAAGAGTTAATTCAGTTGACCTGCCCCCACTGATTAAAGCAGATTCCAGAGAGTAAAAGGCAAGAAGATGCCCCATTCCTGGAGGTGTCCAAGGCCAGGTTGGACAGGGCTTGGAGCAACCTGAGATAGTGGAAGGTGTCCCTGCCCATGGCAAGGGGTGGGACTGGGTGAGCTTTAAGGTTCCTTCCAACCCAAACCATTCCTGGGATTCTATGATTCTATGATAGGAAGTCTCATTGGCAGCTCCAAAAATCCCAAGTGTCCCCAGGGACACTTTTCCTCCTAAAGCCTGGTGAGAGGAAGATTTTAATGCCCTGGAGCAAGAAGATTTCTGTCTCTTCCACAGTGCTGGATGTTTTGTTTAAAATTCAGAGCACTGAAACTTCCAAAATAGCATCTGCATTCCCTTCCCGTGGATGCCTCAGCAGCTGGGATCTGCTGACTCGGGTGCTTTGGCAGCTACACTTTACACAGGAATTACACCGGGGTGGAAGAGCTCATGGAGAGGCAGCTGAGTGCTTGTGCCTCCTTCCAATGGGAGCAGGGAGGGGAAGAACGTTGAGTGACCAGGTTGTCCCTCCCCCAGGACACACCACGTTCACATTTGGAAGCCCTCAGACCTTGGTGTCCTCACAGGGTCCTCAACACCTGACCAGGGTGTTGAGGAATTGCTCCTGTGCCCCCTCACCGTGCTCACTGAATAAGCTTTAATGTAGTACCTGCTCTACCGAGATGTGTTGGGCTGTTTGATGGCTGGAATTGTTGACCTTGGAGGTCTCTTCCTGCCTTAATGATTCCATGGTTCTGTAATTCTGTGTGGAGGCATCTGCCAGGCTTAGAGGCTGTCACAACCAGTCGTGGTGGCACCAGAGAAAAGCAGTTTCAGTTTCTGCTCCGAGGCACAACGGGGGGTTGGATGTCCCTCGTTCCCTGGTTGGATGTGTGCCGTGCTGGGAGAGGGGCACCAGCAAGGGCTTGTGGCAGGGAACCTGTGTCCTGAAGGGACAGCTGCTGCTCTGTGGCTTGATCCAGACCCATGGAAAGTCCTTCTAGTCCTTTGGAATTCCTACATATTTCTTTCCAAGACCTGCAGAGCTGCCCCAGCCCTGGGGCCCAGCACAGGAAGGACGTGGAGCTGCTGGAAAAAGTCCAGAGGAGACTGGATGGAGCAGCAGCAGAGGGATGGAGCAGCTCTGCTGGGAGGAAAGGCTGGGAGAGCTGGCATTGTTCAGCCTGGAGAGGAGAAGGCTTCTGATTGACCTAATTGTGGCCTTCCAGGATCTGAAGAAGTTGACAAAGAAGATGGAAACTATTTCCAAGGGCCTGGAGTGCCAGGCCAAGGGGAATGGCTTCCCACTGCCAGAGGGCAGGGATGGATGGGATATTGGGACGGAATTCTTCCCTGTGAGGGGGGGGAGGCCCTGGCACAGGGTGCCCAGAGAAGCTGTGGCTGCCCCTGGATCCCTGGCAGTGTCCAAGGCCAGGTTGGATGGGGCTTGGAGCAGCCTGGGACAGTGGAAGGTGTCCCTGGCCATGGCAGGGGTGGAACTGGATAATATTTAATGTCCATTCCAACCCAAACCATTCCATGATTCCATTTTTCTGCTGACCAAAAACGTTCCCAGAGCCTTCTCCTGCCTGTCCTCTGTTGCTGCTCCTGGCTGTTCTCTCACAGAGTCAGTGGCTGGTGGATCTGAGACACGTTTCCAAAAGCTGGGCTGCCAAGCACTCTGCCTGCAGAAGTTTGATCTCTAACTCGCAGGAACCTCTCCCTCCTTTCTGCTGCACACATTCCGCTCCTTGGAAGTGCACAAAGAAAATTCAAGTGTTTTACAGAAAAAGAAATGTGCTCTCATGGATATGTATAAAATTGGCCGAGTCTTTGCAGGGAAACTGTGTGTTTCCTCCTCTTTGGACTTGCTCCTTCCTCCTCTTAACACGTGGAACAAATGTCTCCTTTGGAGCGTGATGGGGTAACTTGGAGAGGTCGGCAGAATTGCTACACATGGACCCTGGGCTGGTTTTATTTTCTATTGAACCTTGATGGAAACGCATGCACAGCAAGTCAGGGCCTGTCCCTTTTCCTTTCTCCTTTCTCTCTCCCTCTCTCTCTCTTTTTTTTTTTTTTTATTTCTTCCAGGAGTGCTGATGATAAGAAAAGCAATGTCTAAATCTTCTTAATGGTGTTTATGCAAGCAGTTTTGCTTAGCTGCAGTCCCTGCCACCCCCTCCCCCGTCCACCCTCCCCTCCCATCTCCCTGCTAATATCGCTGCTTCATTCCTTTCCCTGTTGGCTATTACTATGGACTACAGCGAATCTAAAACTAAATAATCCCCTTAGTGTCAAGTTTTCTGGGCTGAGCAAATAAATCTAACCAAATGCATTATCTAGGTAGAGGAGGCTGTTGTAAGGGGGAAAAAAGATAAAGGCTATTTTACTTTAAGGCAAAGAGTAAAACCATCATTTTTCATTCACATTGTACTTTTAAAGTTTGGGTTTTTTTAATTTTATTTTAACTTTCCTGCTCAATCCTTTTCTTTTTACATTGTAATTAAAAAAAAAAAAATAAAGAAATGTGGCAAAGCCTCTGATTTCAAGCATTAAATAGAGGGAGAAAGACCTCAGATAAGGTGCCATTCAAATCCCCCTCTCAGACGGGTAATTCTGATCAGGCAGTAAAGAGGTCTAAATAAATAAACCCTTCCCCACTTTCCCTTCCCTGGGGAGGGGGGATGAGGATACTAGAAAACTCATTTACAGGAGGAGGAGCACGTGGAAATCTGCATGTCCCAGGCTGGGGTGCAGAGGACTGGATGTGTCTCTGCGTGGTGGCTCAGAAGCCCAATTTTGGGGATGCTTCATCCTGTGTTTGCACGCAGGGCTAACCCAAACGTGGAGACAAAATGCCTTGGACCTGGAGAATTGTGCATTTTAACGCCCATTTTCATCTGACAGGTCTTTGAAAGCACAAGCAAAGCCATTCAGCCGTTATCCAGCTCTTCCCTTCTACAAATCCAGGCCAATGGAGCTCCGCTGGATTTGAGGCAGCCAAAAATCTGGCTGACATTGTCCCCACTGCTGCTGGACTCCACACCTGAGCCAGGTTTGGGCAGCTCTGCCTTGCTCATCAGCCTTCCCCGTTTCCTAATCCTACACCCCACGGGGTCTGGGGAAAACGTGGATGCAGCAATCCCACTGGAGCAGCCTCGGGAGCTGTGTATGTTCATAAACACCATAAATGACCCAATACCAGCATCGTTTACCTGAATTCATCCTCTTCATACTGGTTTGTTGCAAACACAGACCAGATTAAGAAGATGCCTGGTGTGGCTCTTGGAAAAGCAGAAGCCAACCCACACGTTTCTGTAAAATAAAGACATTTTGGCCAACATCAACCACTGACAAACTCATCACTTCCAATGCCCCTCCTTCCTCCTTTTCCCCCCAGCTTTCCACACTGAGCATGACAAACACAGCCCCATCGCAGCTACTCTGAAGGAGATTAACTCTACCCCAGACCAAACCAGCACAATAAAATAAAACCCCAGTGGGTTGTTGGGTTTGGACCCACAGGATCAGGGAAGATCAGAAAGACCTCGAACTCTTGGAGCTGGATAGATAAACAATGTGAGGTGCTGCTCCCTTC
The DNA here is from genome assembly GCA_013397055.1 of Pachycephala philippinensis. Taxonomy (NCBI): domain Eukaryota; kingdom Metazoa; phylum Chordata; class Aves; order Passeriformes; genus Pachycephala; species Pachycephala philippinensis. Next base: position 310,110 of record VWZT01013242.1, read on the forward strand.
ACACACCTCACCCAGCCAAATTCTGCTCTTGCCCCAGTTCAAAGGTTTTTTTCCACTTGAACATCAGTTTGAGAACAATGAAGTCAACAACATTTTCTCTGCATTTGCTTTAATCCCTTTGTATATGTTTTGGGTTCCCCATCTCTGCAGCCAGCCTGCCAGGGAGATCTGCTCCTAAGATTCATTAATCTTTAAATTTCTTCTGTTCTGGACAGGCAGATATTCCTGTTTGAAACCGATTCATTGCTTCTTTCTTGTTCCTTTTTATTTTTATTAAACAACTCTTATCATTTTTAAACCCCTCCATGTTAGGGTTAAAACCCCAGGAAGAAGAATAGATTTGTTCTAGCGGTTTTTTTATAAATCTTCTCAAAGGAAATAAAATCTCAGGCACTGCTCACATTGAAAAAAAGTAGTAAAGACCACTCCATTGTATTTTGGGATGGGGATCTGCAATAGACGTCACCAGTAATGATGGACCAGCTCTTGACCTGCTCCTGCTCCACACAGCAAGGACACCAGATGAGGACCAGGCTCAACCAATTTCCAACACAATAGCACAAGCATCCTGCTCATTTTAATCTAATATTCTTTGAAACATCTGCACGAAAATACCTGCCCGGCTATGGATGAACTCCAAAAGCCGAGGGAAAACTGCAGTCTTTGCAGAAGGAAATTCTGTGAGAAGGTCACGCTGGACTGATGAAGAGTAGCCCCTGGAGAAGGATTTGGGGGTGCAGGTGGGTGAGGGCTGGCCATGCCCCATCCCAGAAACCCCCCTGTGCTGGGCTGATCCCCAGTGTGGGCAGCAGGGAAGGGGTTGGGATTCTGCCCCTCGGCCCCGCTCAGGTGAGACCCCAGCTGCAGAGCTGCCCCAGCCCTGGGGCCCAGCACAGGAAGGAGCTGGAGCTGCTGGAGAGAGCCCAGAGGAGGCTCCAGGATGAGCAGAGGGATGGAGCAGCTCTGCTGGGAGGAAAGGCTGGGAGAGCTGGGATTGTTCAGCCTGGAGAGGAGAAGGCTTGGGGTGAGCTCACTGTGGCCTTGCAGGGCCTGAAGGAGCCACCAGAAAACATGGAGAGAGAATATTGACAAGGGATGGAGTGACAGAACAAGGGGGAATGGTTTCCCACTGCTGGTGGACACACTTAGATGGGATATTGGGAAGAAATTCTTCCCTGTGAGGGTGGCAAGGCCCTGGCACAGGGTGCCCAGAGAAGCTGTGGCTGCCCCTGGATCCCTGGAAGTGTCCAAGGCCAGGTTGGATGGGGCTTGGAGCAGCCTGGGACAGTGGGAGGTGTCCCTGCCATGGCAGGGGGTGGCACTGGATGATCTTTAACATTCCGTTCGACCCAGACCATTCCACGATTCTCTGATTTCCCGTGTGCCCCAAGATATTCTGCAACTCATTCCATGGTCTTAAGGCATCACCCAGCACTTCTGTTTCCTGGAAAAACACCACATGCAGTTCAAGTCATAAACCTGATGTTCCTTAGGACCCCCATTTGGGACTTGGAGTCAATCCTGATGCTTCCCTGTCTTTCCTGATGCTCTGTCACTCACTACCTCTGCCTTTTTCTGGTTTATGTAAGGCTGAATCACCGTTGTCTACCGGGGTTCTTTGCCAGATGACAGATCCTGGGATGGGGCCAGGGGCACGGAGCCAGGATGGCTTGAGCCTATCATACGATGTATGGGATTTCTGGGCTCAAGCCCTGAGGGTTTGGGAGGAAGAGTAGGACCAGGAGCCAAGCAGAGACAAGACAGTTCCTGGGACATGAGGCAGCAAGAGCAGGAAGCAGAATTTGCTGGGGGTATTTCTGAACGGTGGGTTTGGTTGAACCAGGCCTGGCTGCCTTCCAGCACGGCCTCTTCACCGAACAAAGCCTCGAGGAAAGTTACCACTGGAAAACAAGATCTGCCCTTCATCAGGTGAACACCCTGCTGTGCCTTCACTTTGGCTCAGTAACGTGCGGCTGGATCCGAAACAACTTTGGAAGTGCCACTGTTGGTCTGTGATATTTGTTCTTATATTTGGAGGGGTTTGTCCCACACTAAAGAGCAGAAGGGATGTGTCCAGACCCCTCTGATTATGAATACCACGAATCCTTCTTCTGGAGATCAGACGTGCACATTATGAGACAAATACAGGAGCACACAGATGGAGGATGGAGGATCACAGAATCTCCTGAGCTGCACTGGATCCACGAGGTTCATTGAGTCCAACCCCTGGCCCTGCACCCCAACAATCCCACCCTGGGCATCCCTGGCAGCGGTGCCCAAATGCTCCTGGAGCTCTGGCAGCCTCGGGGCCGTGCCCATTCCCTGGGGAGCCTGGGCAGTGCCCAGCACCCTCTGGGGGAAGAACCTTTCCCTGATCTCCAGCCTAAACCTCCCTGACACAGCTCCAGCCATTCCCTGGGTCCTGTCCCTGGTCACAGAGAGAAGAGGGATGTGGTCACCAGGATGCTGGGATGTTCCTGACAGTCACTGGATCACGTATCTAAGCACAGGGTCAGCCAGTGACCCCCAGAAGACCAAACATTTGTGTGCTGTTAATGACACTGTCAATAAACTGCAGCTTCACTGCTGGTGTCAGGTTTACACTGTGACTTATTAGCCCTTGGTGACTTGAGGGTCAAGGAGGTGAAGCAGGCTGCCCTCTTCTTCATCAAGTAAATATTCCCTTACTTCCAAGCCTTTGCCACAGTGTCCTGACTCTTTTAGGAGCCTGGTGAATATATTCTTACCGTGTCTGACCCTTTGCTTGATGCTATGTGAAGACAGTTGCCACCCTGTGTTATTTTCCTTATTATCCCCCAGTTTATCACTCGATGTCAGTTTATGTGCCAATGCCCCAAGCAACTTCACCTCTTTGGGTCTTTTGTGGTGCTCTTCTGCTGGGCACAGAGAGCCGACTACAGAGCTGTGTTGCTTTTAGACAACTCTTTTCCCTGGTATCTGCAGCTCCTGGCATCCAGCCTGGCCCATCACTCCACAGGTCGGGAATGCTGGGACACGGCTCTCTCCAGGATTCTCTCTTTGGCAGCAGCAGGGAGAGTTTACAGCCTGCTCAACCCACGGAGGAGAGCAGGAAACTGCTCCCAGCCTTTCCTTGCAGTCCGGGTGCATCCCTCTCCTGTGGCTTTTGTGAGCAAGCTGTGACTGGGAAAGATTCCCATCGCTGCACCAGATCCCCAGCTCTGCCAAAACCAGCTGTATCTGCTGCCATAATTGTTCCCAGCCACACCATTTACCCACAGGTCTGGTTTTGTCTATTGCCACGGGTTCCCAGGAGGTTTTGTACTGGTGACAGATGACAAATGTGAGAAAAGTGTGCTAAAAAAACCAAGACCATCTTCAACCTCGCTGCCAGATTTCTGTCACCGTAGCATTCCAGGGCTGGGAGTGTGTGATGGCTTTGACCTTGATTATATTGGTGATAATCCATCTGCAAAAACACTCTAAGTGTACATTATATATATATATATATATATGCAAAAAAAAGAGCGTTGTTTTAGTTTACGTGGCCTTTGTGACACAGGAATGTGGGGTTGAAAGGGACCCTTTCCATCCATTAAGTTGGCATCTCTTCATTATATCCCTTTTATAATTTCTATTTCCAATTATTTTTCCCCTTCCATAAGTTTCCTGCCTTTTTAGGAGGCTCTTCCAGAGTGTGGATCGTCTCATGGTCACTGAATTCCTGCCTCAACTTACTCATGGCTGTTTTATCTCATTTGCTCAGTTGCCAATGCTGCCCTTTGCTGGGAGCAAGCCTTTCCTCTCCCTCATTTTTTATCCCCCGACTGATTTCCTGAGTATTTCCTCAGTTTCCCTCTTATGGGAGAAACCAAGCAAGCTCTTTCTGCCTCGTGTGTGGGACATGTTTCCCTTAGCCAGCCATGACTCCTGAGGAGCCCATCTTTCCCTAACAAGGAGTGACTGGGAGAATGGGAGATTCCCCAGTTCTGGAATCAGCAGTGCAGAGCCCAGACACATCAACGCTTCCCTCTCCCCACTGGAAACACCTTTCCTGAGACATCCCACCATCCTCAGCATTCCCTCCTTTCCTGGCCACAAGCCAGAAATACTCCTGTGACCCAGGCCTGAGTGTTCTGCATTTCTGATATCCTTGGACATCCTCCATCTTCTCCCCTCAGGTCATGACTGGACCAGCACATCCTGACTCTGGCCCTTGCTCAGCTGTAATCCTGGCTCTCAGTGCTCCATCCTTTGGACTGATCCTGCATCCCAGAAGTTCCCCGTGCCACGTTTGCCCATGATTTTTCCCGCCCTTCCCAAGACAAGCTGTAGCAAGGTTGTCCTGACTCAGCTATGCTGGAACTTCTCTTGGTTCATGCAAATCTTAGAGAGGTTTTTCCCCACCTCACTACAGCTGGGTGAAGAAATGAATAATTACGGATTCTAGCATTCCTCACACAGCCTCTGGTATATCTCCTGGGACTCCAAGGTGACACCCCACAGAGACTGCACAACTGTCTTTTGTCCCCAGACAAAGCTGTTGTGTTTTTTCCCTCCTTATTTCCTTATTTCACAAGTTCTCAGCACAGATGCTTTGGGTTGCTGAGGGCTGCAGGGAGAGCTCCAGGAGATAAAGTCTGCAGAGATAGGAATCACTAAATCACTTGGGCACAGCACTGGGATTTCCAGGTCCTCCTCTAAATGGAAAACCCTTAATAACACGCCTCTCCTCTTCCATGTTGTACGCAGGAGATGTTAATGCCCATCTTGTTGGCATCCCTGGGTAGCTGGACAAGGACTGCACACCCAGCAGTGCCACTTCCACAATAATTCAGCTGGTTGGGATGACCTCCAACCATTGCCACATCAAGACATGTGGGTCTTTTGTTGGAGAGACCCAAGAAGGTCTCAGGACATCCTGAAAAGAAAAGGGATGTACTCCCACCAGGACTGGTGGTGCCTCTCCATGCTGAGCCAGGGAACTGCCCACCAACCTCTGGGAAGCCTTTATTCAGGAATTGCATCTGCCTGACACGGATGGTTTGCATCCTGGTTTATCTGAGAGATCTGCTTTTGGGGACATGGTGGTTTCACAGCCTTGCCTTTCTCACAAAACTCTTCCTCAGTGGCTCCAGGTGCTGCAGACACAGGACCAAGCAATGGCTCCCAGCAGGTTTGGGGTCCATCCACTGGCTGGAAGGGAAGTGCTTCCCAGGGGGACACACACAGATGCACTTCCAGGGAGAGAAAGCCTCCGAGTTATTTTGTAAACACATGGAAACAATTTAAAAATAAAATTACAGTTGTGAAAAACACGGATTCCACTGAACTCGTTCCTCCTACTTAAAACTGTTATCCTGGGTAGCCCAAAAGCTTTGGAGAAGGCACACAGCACATCTTCATTAAGATAAAGCTGCCACGAGGCCAAGGGGGAATAGCCAGAATTACAATTCCCTCCAAATACCCTGTGCTACACGGGGAGGAGTTTTGGCCAGAGATGCTGAAAGACGTGAGCGATGGAGGACACGGATTCACTCCGGCATCCAGAACTCCTCCTCCTCCAAACAAACAAAAGCAAAGTTCTGAAGTCAATCACTGAAGGATTCGGGCTCATCTGAGACAGATCAAAGCTTTTCGTTTCCACTGCGACATCATTCAGGGGTGTTATCTACACGGGAATTCTTAAAACATGGAAAAATAAGGGGGTTTGGGACATAAAGTGGAAGGGTTTCCTTCTTCAAATGAACGAGCAGGACCTTATGGGATTGTCATAACTTCATTTTCCTTCTGTGTTTTCCTCTCCTGCTTTAATTTTTGATAAAATGAGTGTGACTTTCAAAGCCTGTGAGTGTTGGAGTCAACAGGATTGTCAGCATAAAAGTTCTGTGTAAGTCAATACTCTAGTTATTATATATATGGCATAGAATATAAAAAATATATTAATTTATATAATACATAGAGTATATATATTTGGTATGGAACATATATCAAATATATTCCATCCCATAGAATACAGACAGCAGAGAAGTTTGATTTGACAGTTCTGCTGACCCTTTTCCAGAATATATGGGGAAAAAAATGCTCAAAAATCATTCAAAAAGCACTTGCACACACGTTTCCTTTTTTCTTCAAGAAACTCATTGCTGTTAGATACAATTTAGGCCAAGGTTTTACTGGAATTCAAACAAAAAGCAGTCTTTTCCATAGGGAAAAAGCCATTGCAATAGTGATTTAAGGAAAACCATGGGGATGATGATGGAATCATCGAATATCCTGAGTTGGAAGGGACACACAGGGATCAAACTCCAGCTGCTGGCCTTGTACAGACACCCCAACAATCCCACCCTGTGCCTGGGAGTGTTGTCCAAAAGCTCTTGGAGTTTTGGCAGCCTCGGAGCCGTGGCCGTTCCCTGGGGAGCCTGGGCAGTGCCCAGCACCCTCTGAGGGAAGAACCTTTCCCTGATTTCCAACCTAACTCGCTCCCAACGCAGCTTGATGGCCCAGATGCTGCTCATTCCCTGCCCAGAACACCTCAGCTGTGGGATCTGACAGCTCTGCCCCACAGCCCTCACTCATCCCAGGAGCCACAGACACTCCCTAATCAAATTCCTGCATGTCACATCAATGGAGGGAATGTTTGCAGTCAAGTCTGCACTTTAATCCGCTCACTTCCAGCCAGGCATCCGGGAAGGACTCTTCCCCAAAGACTGTACAAGATCTCAGCTGGAGTTTCCAACGAACGAGTGGAAAAAGTGGGGAAGAGGGTGCTGGAAAAAAAGCAGAGGTGTTTTTAAGATGCTGATTTAGAGTGCTATTAAAAATGCTGCCCACATAGCCTTTTAACCCTCCAAGATATCAGATAAGTTTCTCTTTCCTGCGGGGAGATGAAGTGGCTGTCATTATCTGGAAGGGCTGTATCATATCGGAATCTGCCGGCGCAGGTCAGCGAGTCCGGGCTGTTCTGGGCCCAGCTCCGGCGCTGAATTACATTTCCTGGGCACAAAGGCTGCAGAATGGGTGGGTGCTTTGTCATTTAAACTGCATAAAGAGGCAGAAATTGATTTTTATTGTGGATCTTCATATCTAATAAAGCTCTGAGGGGCTCTTTTCTTCTCCGATTGAATGGCCATTGAATGCTTTCAATCTAGTTCTGTGTTTCATGCCTAAACTGAATAGTGGCAGGAGGAAAATAGATGGGGGGAAGAGAGGCCAAGTCACTTTCCAGATTGAAAAGGATACAGAAGGGAAACAAATAAAAAAATAAAATAAAATATGAATAAAAAAAAAAAAAAAAAAAAGCCATTTAAGTGGAAAGGGGAACTTTCGTGGTGCTGAGGAAAAATTGCTTTGTGCGACGGGTGTGCGCGAGAGCATCTGCGGGCAAAGGGACAGTGTGGGATGGCATGGGACTCCATGGAATGCTGCTGAGGGACCCTGATCTTACCTGCACCTCTGTTCAGTGCTTTGGGACTGGAAATTTCCATCTCCCTGGCCAAAACACGTTACTAGTGCTCATCCCAGAGCTGCCCTGCGTGTGTTACCCGCGGTAACTGCTTCGTCTGCTATAAAACGGGAATGACTCAGTTTATGTTGACATTAATTAGAGGAGAGATTGGTTTAGAATACAGTGTTTTTTAATGTAATTAGTACCTAGTTCATCACATCCTCCTCAAATCAACAAAGAGACAATAATACATAATGGCTTTTCAGTTCCTCTTTGATATGTATTGCTCATTTAGTCCTGGTCCCCTTGGGGAGCTCCATCACAATTAACAAGGCCAGTAGCGTTAGCATTAATTGGTCGTGCTGATGGTCTGATCTAAGGTCCTAAGGACTCCTCCTATAGCATTGCAGACTGGTCAGACACTCCTGGGAACTCTGCCTAATTGAATGTTGAGTCTCTCGATCGTTAGGCCCGGGGGACAAAGTCATTGCCTGCTCAGAGGCTCAGCCTTTGAAGCATCAGGTCTTGGGATGAACGAAATGCTCCCAGCCTGGGCAGGACATGGAAAGGGGTGTCCCAAGGCAGCCAATTCCCCTGGGGTGCCCTCCTGCCCACATCATCAAACCAGAGCTGTTCTGCACACCAGCATCTTCAAGTTCTTTAACTTGTCAGCTCAGAGATGTCGAGATCCCAGGAGTGTGTTTCTTCCATGGCAATTTTACTGGTTTCAGTGTTCATGTGGGATTTGACTCACGTCCCTGGATCTTCACAGCCCGCACTGGGAATTCCCTCCCATGGAGTCTGGAGCAGGAGATCTGATCAGCTCCCCACCACAAACCACAAGGAATCTTTCATGCTGAAGATGTTTGGATTTGGTTTTCTCGCAGTTACCCAAAGCCCTGCTGCAGGTGTCTGTCTTCTTAACTGCAACAAAATTAACGCCATGAGAATTCCAAACTCTTGATGAATCCTGGACCCGAGCAAATGAAAACTCTCACATGTGCCTGAAGAACTGGTCCTTGAGTTTGAGGCACGAAGGCGTTGAGTATCATTTGTCAGGACGAGAGGAAACAGCCTCAAGCTGGGCCAGGGGAGGTTCAGGTTGGACATCAGGAAGAAATTCTTCATGGAAAGGGTGGTCAGGCATTGAAGCAGGCCCAGGGAGGTTTGGAGACCCCATCCCTGGAAGTGTTCAAGAAACAACTGGACATGGCCCTCAGTGTTCTGGGCTGGGTGAGAAGGTGAGGATTGGGCACAGGCTGGACTTCATGATCTGGGAGGTCTTTTCCAACCTCAGTGATTAAGTGGTTCCATGATCCCTGTCTTTCCTTGTATCTAAGGGCATTAAAACCTCACTGAGAGCCTCCTGAAATGGCCAGTGCCTCCTCAGAGCCACTGGTTATGTGGCTGGGAGGGCAGAGGGCTTCCTGGAGCTCTTGGAAGCTCAGATTTTCTTTTCCCTGAGCTCCCTCTCACATCCACCCCCAGCTGTTTTATTCTCAGCACATAATAAGGAAAAGAAGCTGAGGATGCCAGCTGAATTTTTCCTCTCCTATCCTGGAGAAGAAGAGAAGACAGCCTTAGAGGTTAAACAAAGCAAACCTCCCACTGGATACATGACTCCTTCTCTGCACACTTCCTTCAGGAAAGAGTTTTTCCTCAGGCTGCTGTAAAATGGGAATGACTCAGTTTATGCTGACAATAATTAGAGGAGCAAATTTTAGGTTTAGAATAGTGATTTTTAATGTCATTTGGCTTTTCACCTGCCTGTTTCATCACCCATAGAAACCTCCTCCAAATTGCTTTGCCCCAGGCAGTAAAAGGAATGCCAAAAAATAGGGTGGTTCCAACTTTAAATTCCCTTGGAAAATCTGAAGGCAGACCAAGTCTTTCAGAGTGAGAGAAGGAAATCTGCAGAAGTGTCTGACCTTCTCCCATTCCATTGCAGAGAGCTCAGCAAGAACCATTGGGAAAGGACCTGCCCTTTCTAGCATCGAGAATTCATTTTTTTGGAAATTGGGCCCCAAGTTGAGAATCTCCCTGAAAAGATACATAAAATAAAAAACAAAACTACAAAAGTTGCACATTGTTTTTACAAATCCTGGTTATCTTTGCCAAGAGCTCAGCGCAATCTCGAAATGTGTTGGTGATCCAGAAAACCAAGGAAATGCCAGGCTGTATTCAAAAAGAGGGAATAATACTGAAAACGCTGTAATGGAATAATGGAATTACAGAACTCTATGATACACATTCACTCGGAATAATGTTCCCTATTCCGACCTCCCTGCCTCGGAATGCAGACACGGGAAAGGTCTAGGGGAGGGCAAAGGAAATGATTAAGGGCATGGAAAGACGTCCATGCAAAGAGAGATTAGAAAGATCATGGCCACATAATTTAGAGCCGACATGAATAAGAGAAGCCAAGATAGAGATATAGAAAATAATTTGCCTTTTTTTTCTCGTTTGCAGAGCTTTTGTGAATTCAGCCTGCACTGGTTTTCCTTAAAATCCACACAGGAATCAGATGTGCTTGGCAATCAGGAAAACAAACATCATCAAGCTGGAGCGCACATTGCAAGAGCCTGGAGTGGGGAATATTCTCTGAGATTCCAAATTATTCTTTTAAAGGAATGTTGTCCTTCTGGTGCTGGATGGAATTACCTTTGGATAAATGAGGAATCTCTCAGGAATGGAATCACAGCATCCTTAAGGTGGGAAAAGAGCTCCAAGATCACCAAGTCCAACCCTTGACTGAATTCCACCATTAGACCCTGATGTAGATGTGAAGTGCCACATCTACTCATTTCTTGAACAATCCCAGGGATGGTGACGCTACCATTTCCCTGGGGACCCAGTTCTATCGAGGGTGTCCTGCCCTTTGATATCCCTGTGGAGTCCTGACTCAGAGGAATTCTTTTTGTCCCATACAGATGTCAATAATACAATATTTTCATCACCTCTGCAGTCTGCCTTACACTTAATTTTCTCCATACACCCTTCCCTGGGCACCTTTGGTCTGGCACTACTGGTTATGCAGGAATATCTTGGCAAAATGATTAGCCAGCCTCCTTCCCTCAAACTAGTTTTGTGGCCAGAAGATCCCATTCTAGAACCTGTTCTAAGATCTCAAGTCAGAGCCCCCACTTTCTGCAGAGCTTCCTCTGAGATGAGTGAGGCTCCCTACAACCCACTAAGCCCTCGTGTCACATTTGAGGGGAAAGCAGCGTATTTTCCTGCAGGAGGTCTCCTATTCCACATGCAAAGAACCCAAAGGCAACCAAATCTTTGTTTTCAGTCCAAGGTAAGCATGGAAGCAAAGCTTCTGAAATGGGGACATTAAGCCCCTCACTTTGACAGAGACATGGAGGGGCTGGAGTGGGTCCAGGGCAGGGAACAGAGCTGGGAAGGGGCTGGAGCCCCAG